>BLSH010335368.1:801239-834421 GCA_018402905.1 Glandirana rugosa
CGCCCCCCCCCCCCCCCCATCCTGGCCGCCCAGGTTGCATGCTCGGATAAGGGTCTGGTTTGGCTATTAGGGGGACCACATCAATTTTTTAAAAATTTTGGAGCGGGGTTCCCCTTAAAATTCAAAACAGACCTGAAGGGCCTGGTATGGACTGGGGGGGGGGGGGGGGTGGAGAACCCTACGCAATTTTTTCAGTGATTATTCTGTATATTGCTGGGAACCGGCAATGCACATTACAGCTGCAATAATAAATGACAGTTTTTCCTTTGGAAATGTAATTTTGCTGTAGCTATGTTCTACACATCACAGAGATGCTGCCTTTTACAGGTAGACCAAGGGGACCCCCAGGCACATTATTTAAAGGAATTTTAAATTTTTTTCTTCACTTTAAGCATTATTAAAATCAGTGCTCATTTAAAGATGATGTTTTTTACAAACATTTTTTTCATTGATACATGTTCCCTAGGGCAGGACCCAGACCCCTATAACCATTGTATGCCCAATTACTTGCATATATGCCTTACAATTGGGCACTTTTGAATTTTGACTTTCGGGTCCCATTAACTTCAATGGGGTTCGTTGTTCTGGTCCGAACTTTCGGGATTTTCGAAAGTTTTAGTGCGAACCGAACAGGGGTCCGTACGGCCCCTCCGTAATGCTGACAATGTTTCTGCCTGCACCTGAACTGACCATCTGCACTGATGATGTTCTTGCAAGACACTAGTCCCAGCCACCGCTACAGACAACTGCACTCTTGGGACCACAACAACTCTTCAGTTCCTCCTTTCTTTAGCCTTCTGTACTTTCTGGACAGTGAACATGGCATTCCTCCGGGCAGCCACGTACCAGTAGGCCTGCTCGGCTTATAGGAATTGGGACAGCTATAGGCGATGCTACACTAAGCTATATTCCTTGACCACTCATATAGAGGTGACCGTTACAGTACATTGCTTTTGATACAACTGCTTGATTTGTGTGATACTCAAGATACAATATAATCAGTCAGACTCTGAAAAAGTCATACACATGTGGAAGGAGTAGCAGAATATGTTTGGGTTGTGATTTTAAAAATGTCCATATTGCATGTGAGAAATATCTTATTAATTGACAAATTTGTGTAAAAAAAAAATAATTTTCTTTTTCATTCTGCATTTTCCAAATAATTGTGGCAAAAAAAACGAAGTCTTCAAAACACTCATCATGCCTCCTAGAAAATAATTTAGGTTGTTTGCTTTCCAAAATGTGGACATTTTATGGGTGTTTTCACTGTCCTTGTAATTCAGGGCCTCCAAAATCTGATAGGTAGTCTGGAAATTAGATGCATAATTTAACTGTAGCGCCCTCCTAGTTTGGGTGTTAGTGAGTGTATATAGTTTTGGCTTTCTCTGCTTAACAGGAGAGCAGATAGGTACATTTATATGCTATCTGCTTATCAGAGAGCCTTGATTTGAGTAAGGTCTGCTCAGTGTGCTCTGGTGCTGATTCATGTGGTCTGGAAAGTTTCACACTGTCCAGTAGTATTGGTTCCTAGTGGACAGTGGGAAGAAAACCCAGCCAGTGACAGCAGGTGTATAAGGATGTAGTTCTGATTAATTAGCAGGGGATGTGACCCACTGCATTTTGGGTGAATACATTCATATAAAAGGAGCACATGGTATCAAGGTCAGGAGTTCCTGCCCACCCAGACCTCAGGGGTGGAGGTGTGTGTTCAGCTCCTGGCTGCTAGGCCTATCCAGGAGGCTGCCAGATGCTGGTCAAGGCCTAGCTGGAGCTGCTGAAGCTACGGCCCACAGTTCTTTCAAAGCTGACAGAGGAGGACGTCCTCGGATCCTATCTGGTATCACAGTGGCAAAATGTCGCTTGGAAGTTGGAAGGAGGCTACCAGCTGTCCCGAGACATGGTGTGAGTACAGACCCGTAAAGGGATCCCTGAGACTGAGTTGCTAGAATCCCCCTCCTGCTCCTCATAGTCAGCTAACTGAGTGTGTGATCTAGAAAGGAGACACTGGTGAGTGTCTTGAAGAAACAAAGTCCGGCTTATCCTCTTCTGCTAAAAAAGGGACTTGTTTCATCAAAATCAGCCTGCCATTAAGTGCTGTTGGTAGTCTGCCACATAAAGCTAGAAAGGAGACACTGGTGAGAGTCTTGAAGAAACAAAATCCGGCCTATCCTCTTCTGCTTAAAAAGGGACTTGTTTCACTGGGAGCAGTGTGTTACTTGTTTCACTGGAATCAGTTTGCTACCTGCATTACTGTGTTCAGTCTGCTATGTAGTGCCACTGATGGTCTACTGTATAGAGAAGTCAGTTAACTTGGAGTATCCCATCCATTCCCTTCTCCTATCCAAGTTCTACAATAAAGCATCAAAATGCATCCCCTAAACTGGTCAGTGGAGTAATGCGCAGCTGACAGTGTGAAAATCCATTGTGACTGGCTGCAGGATAATCAGAGGGAAGCCCGGGTCATATAAATTAGCAGCTCCTTCGGGGAGTACCGCTACATAAGTGTAATGTGTGCTCCTTGAAAGCCTAAACTTGCTCCTTGTATTTTGGGCCCCTCTATGCATCTAGGCTTTGCAAAAGCCTCACATATGTGGTATTCTCATACCTGGAAGGCAGAGCAGAATGTATTTTGGGGTGTAATTATAAGTATGCCTATGGTGTGTGTGAGACATAACCTAAAATGACAACTTTGTGTAAAAACAAAATATGTAATTTCTTCTTTCTATTTATTTTGCAAAATATTGTAACAAAAAATTACAACTTCAAAAAACTCACCATACCTCTTACTAAATACCATGGACTGTCTACCAAAATGGGGTCAATTGATTGGATATATTTACTGTCCCAGCATATTAGGGTCTCAAGAAATGAGATAGACAGTCAGTACATAGGGATTAATCAATTTTCAAATATAGTTTGTAGACTATATAAGTTTCATGCAGACTAAATAATATACACTTTTTTGGGATATTTTTACTAAAGAAATATAGCAGAATACATTTTGGCCTAAATTGATAAAGAAAGATGATTTATTTGCAAAATGTATAGCAAAAAGAAAAATGTGGGTTTTTTTCAACACTTACAGTATTTTTTCATTGATATAGCACAAAATAAAAAACCCAGTAGTGACTAAGTACCACCAAAAGAAAGCTATATCTGTCTAAAAAAAGCAATAATTTAATTTGGGTACAGTGTTTGCTGACTTGAGCAATTATCATTCAAAGAGTGACAGCGCTGAAAACTTAAAAATGGCCTGGGCAGGAAGGTGGTGCAAGTGTCTGGTATTGAAGTGGTTATGGAATTTGACCGGACATTCATTTCTTCTAAAGTGTTAGTTCACATGGCTAAAAACAGAGCAACCAGAATTCCTGTTCAATGTATACAATAAATATACTGGATTACAAGAAGCACACATGCAGCTCTCCAATATAATAGGTCAAAACATATTGGCCCCATTATGATGATCATGGAAAGTTGGTTACAAAAGACAAGGAACAGGCAACTGTACTAAATGCATTCATCTCAGTTTTTACAAAGGAAAATGATTAAAGGGTATAATCATCAAGACTGTATTGTTATTAATACAACACAAAATGTACCCTTGTGGCTAACAGATGCCAGTGTCCAAAAAGTTTTAAAAAAACTTAAAGGAGTTGTAAAGTCTCATGGTTCTTCACCTTAATGCATTAAGGTGAAAAACCTTCTGTGCTGCAGCTGCCCGCCAGAGCCCCCCTTTTTGTTACCTGAAGCCGATTGTTCCTGCGACGAGCACGAGCCTAGCAGCTCCAGTCACTGTCTTGGGTCCTCAATTGATAGATTGATAGCAGCAGGAGCCATTGGCTACCGCTGCTGTCAATCAAATCCAATGACTTGGGAGTCGGGGGGGGGGTGCTGAGTCCTCGGGACTTGGGAACACGCCTGCATGGGGGTCCCCACAGTATGCGGGTCTCCGTGGGAGCACCAGATGAAGAGGAGGAGCGCCGCAGTTGGGACCCCCGAAATGTAGGATTGGGCCCGCTCTGTGCAAAATCCTTGCACAGAGCAAATAAGTGAAATGTTTGTTATTTTAGAAACAAAAACAAACCTTTACAATCACTTTAAAGTGATAGTAAACCCCATAAAAAAAATAATAAAAAAGGCACCGGTCAGTTGAGTGATAATGTGCTAGTATGCATCACATACTAGCACATTATAACAGACTTACCTAAAAACAAAGCCCTCCAGTGGCTGAAGGCGTTTCCATCTTCACCCGGCCTTTCTTCCGGGTTTGCAGGCTTCGGCAATATGAATGGCATGCACGTGGGAGTCACTGTTTATGGCATGGCTTTGAAGGAACGGCACGTGTATGCCGTTCTTTCAGAGCGCATGCACCGGTGATGTCACCGGCTGCATCTAAAGTAAATATCTCCGGTGCATGTTTAGGAGATATTTACTGTACCTATAGGAACAAAAAATTACCAGTTTATGTGCTGATCAAAATGCCCTCAAGGCAGACTGGTAATATTAACATATAAAGAACTTCTATTAGTAAAGGGTTGCAGCTCTCCTGTTGATCCACTGGGTGGTGGAAAAGCATCTGCATAAAAATGAAAAGAAGAAAAGGAAAGAGTGCACGTCCACCTTAGCGTAATACTGCTTTAATACGGACACACAAGAAAAGTTCACAGTAGTTGCACTTACATTTTAAGAAATAAAATCAGACACGTGGCATCATATGTTCCCCTCTCCTGAATCATCACTACAAGTTTTATCAAGGGACAACCAGCCAGCCTGGAGCCGGATGACAGATTGCAGACCCTCCATTCCAGGCTCCGGCATGCACAGTGGACTGCGCATGCGCCCAGAGCAGCCACGCATCGGCGTTGAAAACGAAGCACCCAGGGGAAGGTGGAGGAGGACCCCACATGCTGGAAATTAATTATACTTAAAATAAATATGTATAAAAATGAACGAGTGTATAACTTAATCACAATAATAGATGCACATGAATACAAAATACCATAAATTGTGCTAATGTGTCTACATTTTTCATCAGATAAATCGATCTATAGCCGTAAATAATTGTATGTGCAAATAAACATTAATATTCAAGTCCAGCTCCAGTGTTTGTATAAAAGTGCTCTTGTACTGTAAACATATATCTATCCATGTGCCCCACCTCAGTGCTTAAATACGTCCATCCCTGGGATGGACCCATAACATTTGTTTTATAGATCTATTGTGCACTTTCCCCTTTAAGGGGTCTCAACATTTTTGGTTCCTTCCTCATATCCTCCTTCCACTCTCATTCTCCTTTGCATTTTGATGGTTTGCACTTTCCCTTTAGGCTGGGTTCACACTAGAATATGCACCGGCTCACAACAGGGGTCTGGTGCGTCCTGATTCACTGTTTCAGGTCCGATATCAGCCCAAATTTTGGGTTGAATTCGTAACTGAAACGGTCCGAAAGACGCACATCATTTTTCTGCAAAACGCACCAGACCTGCTGCAGAGATATGTGAACTGGCTCCAAAGAGCCGGTCAAAATCTCCTGCTATTGCAAATTGTTATCGTTACCTTCTCCAGGAAAATATACACCAGGTTCAGCTCCTCTGTGACCAGTTTCAGCAGTGTCTCCTCTCTACTTCCCTCCAACTTCTCAACAGCAGAGGAACTTGGGGGCTAAAATAATGAACACAAGCTACTCTCTAGGGGGAATCCAGGATGGAAAAGATCTGGGGGCCCTAGTAGATCACAGACTGAGCAACAATATGCAAAGCCAAACTTCAGCAAGCAAAGCTAGCAGACTATTAGCATGCATTACAAAGACTATTTACTCAAGAGATAAGACTATAAATCTATCACGTTACAAAACTCTGGTCCGGTCATCTTGAGTATGCCTTCCAGTTCTGGTCACCAATCCTCAGGAAGGATGTGCTGGAACTGGAGAGAGTCCAGAGAAGGGCAACAAAGTGAATAAGGGAACTGGAGGAACGACTACAAGCATTAAACGTATTCTTCCTGGAGAAGAGACGCTTAAGAGGGGACCTGATAGCAATATACAGATATCTCAATGATGATTCTACCATACGGAGAAAACTATTCAGTCTCAGGTTGCTTAAGAAGATATGTGGCCACTCAATGAAATTGGACCAGAAGCGGTTTAACCTTGACCACTTCCGGACTGCCAGCCATCGATATACATTGGTCCCTTGGAGCTGAATACCATTTTTTTTTATTGAAAATGTATACTTTATTTTGCATAATAATAAAATATACAAAAAACAAAATACTTTGTCGGGGTACATTCTCCCCTGTACTGCGATGCAGCGCATAAATACACTACATAACAATACAGTTTCAAGCATACAAATAAATACATTCACAATACATTGCGGTATGATGCCTGACGTGTTGTGCGGAGTAAAGTTACCCCGAAACCTCACATCGTGCATGACGCCGCTAACCCCAAAAAGCATTTACCTGAAGAACACTAAAACGTGTTGCTTCAATCATGTCATGAAATCACTTAAAACATATCAACAAAAATTTCAACAAGCATCGGGTGTGGTGGGGGTGGGGGGGTGGGGGGCAAGGGGGCAAGGGGGGTGGGGTATGGGGGTCACCGGCACGGAGCTTTATTAAAAATGTCTTAGTGCACAGGGGGAGTGGGGGGGGAGGGGGGATCCTTAGACCTCCTCCTCCTTAAAGTCCATCAGGTGATAGTCTCTGAGCAGACTGTGGACCAGTCTGCAACAGTCCTCGATGGACATCCTCTCCTGTTGGTGGATAAGGCGCTTTCTGGCGCACCAAACAGCATCCTTAAAGCAGCACAGTACCCGCCAGGCACTATCGATGTCCTCTAGGGAATGAATCCCGCTAAATAGTCCGTTCAACACACTGAGGTGTGTGATGGCATTCTGTGGTATATAGTCCTTGAGATCCGGTTCCAGAGCCTTCAACAAGTCCTGTGCAAAGGGGCACTCCCAGAAAACGTGAAAAGCAGTTTCCTCCTGGATGATACAAAAGGGGCAGTGCCTGTATCTGCACAGGTTTCTGGCATGCATGAATGTCCTGAGCGGCAATCCCCCTTGGATTGCCATCCATGCCAGATCTTTGTGCCTGTTGGTGAGTCTCTTTGAAGAAACGTTCCTCCAGACCACCTTACAATACCATTGTTATGGCAGCAGATAGCTGTCATAACCCCGGTATTTTCTTCAACGGCGAGTGGTCCACTTTGCAATAAAAATGGTCTCAGTGAAGGATTCGCTGCGAGATCTCTTCTATCTGCAGCAGGAGAGGTGCCCCCACCTCCCGCCGCATCCCGGTTGTCTCCGCGGCTTACCAGATCCGTCTGTAGCGGCGGAGATGATCTCATCCTCTTCATTGTTTGGCAGGAAATCGAGTGAGGGCATGATAGCCCTCACTCAACTCTATGCCCTAATAAAACGTCACTTCTGCCCTCCGTCCTTAAAGGGATGATTAAAAAGAAAAAGACATTTATTTATTTTTTATTATTTGTAAGTGTAAATGTGAGATCTGAGGTCTTTTTGACCCCAGATCTCACATTAAAGAGGTCCTGTCCTGCTTATTACAAGGGATGTTTACATTCCTTGTAATAGGAATGAAAGTGATCACATTTAAAAAAAAAAAAAGACAGTGTAAAAATAAAAAGTAAAAAGTAAAATAAATAAGGTAAAAAAAATTGAAAGCGCCCAGTGCCTCTGAGCTCCTGCGCAGAAGCGAATACGTAAGTTGTACCCACATATGAAAACGGTGTTCAAACCACACATATGAGGTATCGCCATGATTATTCTAGCAATAATTCTAGCTCTAGACCTCCTCTGTAACTTAAAACTGGTAACCTGTAGAAATTTTTAATTTTTAAACCTAAAAATCTCCATTTTAAAATGGAGATTTTTAGGTGCTAAAGTTTGTTGCCACTCCACGAGTGGGTGCAATTATGAAGCATGACATGTTAGGTATCAATTTACTCGGCTTAACATTATCTTTCACAATATAGAGAGAAATTTGGCTAACTTTACTGTTTTCTTATTTTTCTATTCAAAAGAGTGAATTTTTGCGCAAATACGGTATGACATAAAGTATTGCAATGACCACCATTTTATTCTCTAGAGTGTCTAAAAATATATATATACTGTATAATGCTTGGGGGTTCCAAGTAATTTTCTAGCAAATAAAAAAAAAGTTTTTTTACTGTCAGATCAGTAAGGATGTGGAACTCCCGTCCACAGTTAGTGGTGTCAGTGGAGAGTGTCGATAATTAAAAAAAACTCTTAGATGGGATCTTAGCAAATGCAATATTTAGGGATATGGGAAATGGTATTGACATAAACACACATACACATATACACACACACACACACACACACACACACAGGTAAAACTGGATGGATTGGTGTCTTTATTTAATCTTACCAACTATGTAACTATAATATATATTTTTTTACATATCAATACACAAAGAACTGAAACAAATACTCAGCTAACAAAACTTTCTCAAATATTGGACCTGGTACCAGAATAAACAGACACGATTTATTGATACTTTCTATTTTTTTTATTGTTGTGTAAATTGTATGAAAAATAAGGTACTGTTAATTTGGATTTCTGCATACTCAATATGCATTGCAGACTTCTGCACTAACATTTCAAAATGTTAGGCTGCACTGCAGCAGCCTAGCCGCCTAGCAGGTTGTCTTAAAGCGGATGTTCAGTAATTTTTTTCAACTTTCCATCTATTAAATCTTCTGTCCTTGTTGTTTTAACTTTGGATAGTAAAATATTTTTTTGCTGCAAGTAAATACCTTATACAGCTCACTTCCTGTTTCTTGTCTGGTCATTAGCCTAGGCTTATGACATCATGCACAGCTCTCTCTTCAGGCTGGATTCACACCTATGCAGTTTTAGTGCTTTTTGCATTTTGCAGATTTGCACTGCAGAATGTGTTCCATAGGAAACCATGTTAAATGGACTGCAGTGCAAAAATGCAAAAAGCACTAAAAATGCATAGGTGTGAATCTAGCCTAACTCTCGTGAGCGTTTGCTAGGAAGAGAGGGGGGGTGATTCATAAGAGAGCCAATGAAAGCTGCAGGGCTGCAGAGTTGGAGGTATGCTTCTGTGTGTCTATGTAAATCCAGGAAGTAAACAGGCAGCAGCTTAAGCTACCAACAGTTCAAATGGCTGCAGCCAAACTTAGTGAAAGGAGATTTCTACAGCATATTTGGCAAGTACAGGATCACAGAATATATAAAATAATATGCAAAGTGGTTAGAGGGAAGCTTCAGAATGGCAAAAATGTTTTTTATTACAAATTATGTGAGCAGACTGCAGTTCCTCTTTAATGTCTCAGTCACACTACATTTTTATAGGCAGATCTAATGGACAGAGTCATTTAATGACTTCTTCTTTCTCTTAAGGGGGGTTACATGATCACCTCCAAAAGTTTCTGATAACATTGGAGTTTAGGGTTTCTGTTCATTTGCTCATTCCCTTATAATAAAAAATATAATAACAGAGCAGGGTGAGTGATACTACCATGTAAAGGCCATTACTGGCTCAGACCTGGAACTGAAGCTCTTCCTTTTTTTATGCAAAGTGTAAAAAGCTGTTAATTGATTTTACAAGGTGTAGTGCCCCCATAGTGTAGGTGCTTTACTTTTGTAGATTTTTGGTAGGAGAGGAAAAATGTAGTCAGGTCTGATGGTAGGTGCAGGCCTGAATGTTTGATCTGGGCCGGGGAGTGGCTCGGGGAGGGGCTGGAGAAGGAGGGAAGGGACACCCCTTGGAGATTTCCTCCTCTTGAGCTGGGAAAGCTCTAGAAGGGGGATGGATGAGGAGGTGTCACTTCCTGATGTATGACAAGGAGCCCTGACCAATCCACAGGTTGGGTTTGGCAGGGCATAGGCCTCCTTAAATACAGCGATCTGCCAGCAGGTGTCAGGGGAGTTCGGGTGGAAGAGATGAGGATGTAGCTGGAGCTGTGGGGGCGGGGCTGGGGCTTGAGTGCAGCCAGGAGCGGGAGTCGGCTCCTGGGGTGGCACAAGAAAGCAGGAGAGCAGCTGAGGTCTACATGGAAAGAGACTCTTTAAAGAATTCACCAAATAGTCAGTGAGCGGCGGCCGCTGGGAGTTGGATGAGAAGACTGAGACAGTCTGGGCGGCGAGCAAGCAGTCTGTAGAGGCCAGGGGGAGCCAACCACGGGGAAGGAGAGCCATTAGACTGCAGGACAGGCCGGATGGCTGGGAGATGGATGGGCTGGGAGTTGTAGTTCATCTAGGGCCCAGCTAGCACCAACCTACTTAGCTATACAAGAGAGGGTCCATGGTTTCACGGATGGAAACCTGCGACTCTTTCCCACATAGGGGTGTCCTGAGACCTTGCTAGCGGCTGCAGTAGGCCTCACCATGTGCTAGCTGTGGTGAAGAGGAAGTGTCATGGAGGTCTGATAAATTTCCTTTCAGACCAGGGAGAAGAGTAACGGTCAGCAATTAGTGTGCTTGAGGAGAAGAAGTGTATATATCAGAGGTGTATTTAGTAAGGTCCCATGTTCAATTACTGGGCATCCCGCAGTCATCTTTAATCCCTATCCAAGTTCAACACCTAAATAAAACAACAAAAAAGTACCAGCCTGTTCAGTGACTCCAGGTGTGTGGAATCATGCGATTGAGGGCAGCGGGCAGGTGGGCCACTCTTGAGGGAGCACATGGCTGCAAATGTAACATCTATGAACTGAATTATCAGTTGGGTATGGACTTTTCTGTCATAGATTTATTAGTTAAAGGAAACCCAGACTAAAGTATTCATATATTGTAAACAAGCAGGTAAAACAAGCCTGCATTCACCTAGCGATCTTGTTATAAGCATTGTGGAGAAATGTGTCTTCAAATTTCACAACACAGACAGTAAAACAAGCGTTTTTTTCAATGAAGAACAGATCTTGGCAGCCTAACAGCCTTCAAATGCAAGCACAGAGCAGGTGTTTCTAAGCTGTTAAAAACTGACTGAGCACCGGTTCACACCATGAATTGCACAGGAACGTGCAGTCCAGGTGCAGTGCAATTTCAACCCATTCATGCATGCACTACTTGTTAAAATGCACAGCAACCAGATTGCATGGTACCATGCAGTCCAGTGCAGGCAAACTCATTGTGTTTGCAAACTGCATTGACATGTCACTAAGTTAATAAAACCATCTGATACAGGACTAGGTACAGTTAGTGCTTTGAGGGATAGATTACCGATCTAATATCATCTCATCCTGCATTACAGACAGATTCCTGGCGCTGCTGGGAGGGAAAAGATTAGCGTTCTAAAACCATCTGATACTGAACTAGGTACAGTTTACTAGTGCTGTGAGGGATAGATTACCAATCTAATATCATCTCATACTGCATTACAGACAGGTTCCTGGCGGTGCTGTGAGGTGAAAGATTAGCATTCTAAAACCATCTGATACTGGACTAGGTACAGTTTACTGGTGCTGTGAGGAAAAGATTATTGTTCTAAAATCATCTTATAGTGCTATAGGCAGAGGTTCCTGTTGCTCCTGTGAGGGACAGTTATTGTTCTAAAATCATCTCCTAGTACTATAGGGAGAGGTTCCTGCTGGTGCTGTGAGGGACAGATTATTGTTCTAAAATCATCTCCTAGTGCTATAGGGAGAGGTTCCTGCTGCTGCTGTGAGGGACAGATTATTGTTCTAAAATCATCTCCTAGTGCTATAGGGAGAGGTTCCTGCTGCTGCTGTGAGGGACAGATTATTGCTCTAAAATCATCTCATACTGGTATAGGGAGAGGTTCCTGCTGCTGGTGTGAGGGACAGATTATTGTTCTAAAACCATCTCATCATAGTGCTACAGGCAGAGGTTCCTGCTACTCCTGCGAGGGACAGATTATTGTTCTAAAATCATCTCCTAGTGCTATAGGGAGAGGTTCCTGCTGCTGCTGTGAGGGACAGATTATTGTTCTAAAATAATCTCATCATAGTTCTACAGGGAGAGGTTCCTGTTACTCCTGTGAGGGACATATTATTGTTCTAAAATCATCTCATAGTGCTATAGGGAGAGGTTCCTGCTGCTCCTGTAAGGGACAGATAATTGTTCTAAAATTATCTCATAGTGCTATAGGGAGAGGTTCCTGATGCTCCTGTGAGGGAAAGATTATTGTTCTAAAATCATCTCATACTGCTAGAGGGAGAGTTTTCTGCTGCTGCTGTGAGGGACAGATTATTGTTCTAAAATCATCTCCTAGTGCTATAGGGAGAGGTTCCTGCTGCTGCTGTGAGGGACAGATTATTGTTCTAAAATCATCTCATACTGGTTTAGGGAGAGGTTCCTGCTGCTGGTGTGAGGGACAGATTATTGTTCTAAAACCATCTCATCATAGTGCTACAGAGAGAGGTTCCTGCTGCTCCTGTGAGGGACAGATTATTGTTCTAAAATCTGTGAGGGACAGATTATTGTTCTAAAACCATCTCATCATAGTGCTAGAGGGAGAGGTTCCTACTTCTCCTGTGAGGGACAGATTATTGTTCTAAAATCATCTCATAATGGTTTAGGGAGAGGTTCCTGCTGCTGGTGTGAGTGGTGCATTTCTTGCACAAAAATAAAAAGTGCGTCTACGTTGCTGTTTTACAAAGAAAAGAAAATAAGAATAATTTATTATTCTTTTTTTTTGTATTAATAAATAGTGCTACATAGTACATTTGCGTACAGAATGAGGAGAGCGTCAAATAAGGGACGTGGTCGTGGTGCTGCTGGTGTTGCTGGTGTTGGTGGTGTTGGTGAAGTTCCTGTTGCAAGGAGAGGACGTGGTCGATTTGTGCCAGCTACACGCACAAGTGAAACACCTTCCTCAGGAGCGAGTAGCCGACAGAACCTTCAACGTTATATAGTAGGCCCGAATGCCGCTCAACGAATGGTGAGGCCAGAATAAGTACAGGCGCTAGTAGATTGGGTGGCTGATAATGCCCCCAGTTCCTTCATATTGTCTCCCACCCGGTCCCTTGATGAAATCTCAGAGTTGGCACCTGAACCCCATGGCCATCTGTCTTTCACCTCAGCCCCTTGTAAATCAGCCAAGCAGTCTGAGCCCCAAGTCATGCAGCAGTCTCTTATGCTTTTTGATGACTCTCCTGGTGTGCTTTCCATGGGCCATCCACATAGCCCTGCCCCAGAAGTGAAAGACATTGAGTGCACCGATGCCCAGCCACTTCTGTTGCAGGACGAGGACATGGAAACACCACCGCAGCACGTCTCTGATGATGGCGAAACACAGGTGCCAACTGCTGCGGCTTTCCACAGTGTGCAGACTGACAAGGATGGCAGTGGTGAAGGGTGGGTGGAAGATGATGTGGAGGAGGATGATGAGGTCCTAGACCCCACATGGAATGAAGGTCATGCGAGTGACGTGTGTAGTTTGGAGGAAGAGGTGGTGGTTGCACAGAGGCACCAGCACAGCAAAAGAGGAAGCAGGTTACAAAAGCGGAGCGAGCGTCCACTAGACAGTATGCCTGTTACTACCCTCCGCACCCAGGGACCTAGCACACCAAAGGCAGCTCAAAGGCATTCCCCGGCGTGGCAGTTCTTCAGACAATGTGCTGACGACAAGATACGAGTGGTTTGCATGCTGTGCAATGAGAGCATGAAGCGAGGCATAAATGTTCTAAACCTGAGCACAACCTGCATGACCAGGCATCTAAATTCAAAGCACGAGCTGCAGTGGAATAAGTACCTCAAAATCCAAGAAAGGTCTCGGCCTCCTCCTGCTTTGGCCTCTTCTTCCACCTCTACAGTGCCAGTGTCACCTGCCACCCAGTAAACAGACCTTGTGACAGCAACGCCACCATGTCTGCCACCGTCCCCAAACATTTCCACACGGTCCCATGGAAGCTTACAGCTCTCCATCTCCCAAACACTGTAGAGAAAGAGGGAGTACCCCTCTATCCACCCGCGATCCCTGTCCCTGAATGCCAGCATTTCAAAATTCCTGGCCTTTGAAATGCTGTCATTCCATCTGGTGGACACGGACAGTTTTAAAAACCTGATGGCGGTGGCTGTCCCACAGTACGTGATTCCCAGCCGCCACTACTTTTCCAGGTGAGCCATCCCTTCCCTGCACAAATAAGTCAGGGACAAGATCAAGTGTGCACTGCGCAAGATCCACATAACCACTAATACTGTACGTGGACCAGTAAGCATGGGCAGGGAAGCAAATGTAGTGGCGGGTGGGCCTGAGGCGGCTAGCCGTTTGGCGCATGTCCTTCCGCCACCCAGGATTGCAGGGCATTTCTCTTGCCTCCTGTTGCCTCCTCCTACTGCACTTCCTCCTCCTCTACCACCTCCTCATCCGCTCAGCGTAACACCTTCACCACCAACTTCAGCACATCCAGGGGGAAACGACAGCAGGCTGTTTTAAAACTGATATGTTTGGGGGATAAACCCCACACTGCGCAGCAGCTGTGGACAGGCATTGAACAACAGACCGATGAGTGGTTGTTGCCACTGAGCCTCAAGCCTGGCTTGGTAGTGTGTGATAATCAGGGAAGTCTCGTAGCAGCTCTGGCCTAGCCAGTTTGACGCACATCCCTTGCCTGGCGCATGTGCTGAATTTAGTGGTGCAGAAATTTCTAAAAAACTACCCGGATAGTCAGGGCTGCTGCAGAAAGTGCAGGCCGTTTGTGCGCGCTTTCGGCGTTCTCACCCTGCTGCTGCTCGTCTGTCTGTGCTGTAGCGGAACTTCGGCCTTCCCGCTCACTGCAACATGGTGGAACAGTATGTGTGCACACGCCTACACGTACTGACTGATGGGTCTGTCCCATTCAACTTCTGGGTCTCCAAATTGGGCACATGGTCTGAGATTGCCCTTTATGCCTTGGAGGTGCTGACCTGCCCTACAGCCAGTGTATTGTCTGAACATTTGTTTAGCACGGCAGGGGGCGTTATCACAGACAAGCGCAGCTGCCTGTGCACAGCCAACGTGGCAAGCTAACGTTTATTAAAATGAACCAGGCATGGATCCCACAAGACTTTTCTGTACCTTGTGCAGAATAGACATTTAGACCGGCCTCACACAGCCATTGGTATACTTGTTTTTTTTTAATATATCTCAATATTTTGGGGGCTACCCCAATTAGAAAAAAAAAAACAAACAAACAAAAAATAGTGTTGGCTACCTCCTCCACCGCCACTTCCACCTACACCGCCACGGTCACCGCCTCCTCCTCCTCCTCCACTGCCACTTACACCTACACTGCCACAGTTATGGCCTACTCAACCTCCTACTCCACATCCACCTCCTCCATTTTTTTTTTATGTGATTTTAAGTTATTTCCCTATCCACATTTGTTTGCAGGGCACTTGTCCTACTCTTACTCCCATTTTGCTTCCTTTTGAAGCCCTCTAGCCCTTTCCAGGACTTTTTTTACAGCCATTTCTGTGCCCAAAAGTTCAGGTCACCATTGACTTCAATGGGGTTCAGGATCAGGGGTCAAATTCGGGTCAAGTTCGGTACCGAACCCAAACTTTTTCACGAAGTTCGGCCGAACCCGACGAACGCAAACATCCAGGTGTCCGCTCAACTCTATTAACAACATGTAAATAATTAAATATATATAGTCTAGGCACAGGTGCACATTGATGCCTAATCTACACAAGTAAGTTTAATCTCTTGCTACTGAAAAATTTAACTACTTGCTGGCAGTCATCTGGAAAGGCTTGATATACAAAGGATATATTAGTAGCTCAATCCGGCTACTAAAATCACTAGTGATGATGTAAGCTACCCAAGTAGTATGTAGTAACAATCAATATCACAGGAGTGTATAATGTACACATTCATGTGTGATAAAAAAAAATCTCCTGTGTAGTTTCCATCCTATTCAGCCTATACAGAGATGTATCAAGGGTGGCAGTAAAGACAGGAAGCATACAGAGGGATCTGTGTATGTCACAGAGTCTCATGCAAAAGGCTCAAGAAAAATGTAAAACAGACTGAGGCAGTCTGCCACTCCTGAGCTTCCTACCCAAAAAGGAACATAAGAGCCCTTTAAATGCAATTTATTTACTGCCCGTGGGGTGAATTCTCAGTGAATATCCAAACCCAGGTTACTGGTATGACATTGAGTCCGAAGATGGCTCCTACAGTGGCTATCTAGGATTTTGTGGTCTGGTATAACATATTGAGCAGGTTGACACTGCAGTGAGTATCTGAATCTAGAAGTCTAGTATTACATTGAAAATGTTGATTTTGGGATATAGTTCCATGATCTGAAGGTATTAACCTCAAGGTTTAATCCAGCAACGTGTTTACTATGTGCAGGAGTATAACCTCTAAGTTTGTCTAGGGTTCAACATTCTAGAGACAGGAAGGCCACCTTTTAGAAGAGAACTGAAACATGTGCATCCAAGCTACTACCTCCTGTGTAATGCCTGGTGAGCTTCAAGAACATAGCACTCAGCCTGGGAAGTCTCTGCAAAGCTCCATGTAATCCATGCAAAAAAGGGGAGGGAGAAAGGCTGGTGGCCAAAACGCATTGGCTTTGTTGACTGTTGTTCACATGCAATAATAAAGCAATGTTTTAGCCTTTCCCCCTTTTTTGCACCTTTTAGAAGCGCCTTACCTGCTGGGCTTCTATCAGGTAAGATGGGTCTTCCCTCCAAATCTTTGTCTGGAGAGGATTTCAGATTGGAGGGTTTTTGTCTTCTTGAGGCCCTGAACCTGGGCCTGAGGAATCTAAACCTGATATGTGGCAGAGGCCTACGAACTAGGAAGGTTCTGGGCTACCCAGGGAGAATTTCTTCTGATGATTCTGCTGTGCCATTTAGAATCCTGCAGTGCTTGGAAGAAGTAATGACTGCTACTTTTTATTTTCGTGTCACTCCAAACGCCAAAACTGCGGTGTCTTGATGCAGGTGGATGGAGCTTCGGCTTCCGGCCGTGGCTCTCATGCACTCGGCAGAGGATCGCCAGTGACAAGCAACGGACCACTAAAGGCTACAGGGACCAGCCGAGGCTCCGTAACACCCGGCCAGGGGTCCCGAAAACCTGGAAAAGAATCCCCAATAGCAGAGAGTGACACATCAATCCCCAGTGGAATACAGGCAGAAGGTGAGAGTTTATCAGCCCAGGACCACGGGCCACTATTAAACAATATAGACTGTGCTATACTGGATCAGACCCCACTAAGGGAAAGGGAGAGTGCTAATGTACCTATTAGTAACTCTTTGACTTTTGACTATTTGACTTTTAATGGAAGTAATATGGCACAGGGGGAGAATTGCTTGGGCAGTGACTACAATTACAGTGGGGCAAAAAAGTATTTAGTCAGCCACCAAGTTCTCCCACTTAAAGAGATGAGAGAGACCTGTAATTTTCATCATAGGTATACTTCAACTATGAGAGACAGAATGAGAAAAAAAAATCCAGAAAATCACGTTGTCTGATTTTTAAAGAATTTATTTGCAAATTATGGTGGAAAATAAGTATTGGGTCACCTACAAAAAAGCAAGATTTTTGGTTCTCACAGATCTGTAACTTCTTCTTTAAGAGGCTCCTCTGTCCTCCACTGGTTACCTGTATTAATGGCACCTGTTTGAACTCGTTATCAGTATAAAAGACACCCTTCCACAACCTCAAACAGTCAGACTTCAAACTCCACTATGGCCAAGAGCAAAGAGCTGTCAAAGGACACCAGAAACAAAATAGACCTGCACTAGGCTGGGAAGACTGAATCTGCAATAGGTAAGCAGCTTGGTGTGAAGAAATCAACTGTGGGAGCAATTATTAGAAAATGGAAGACATACAAGACCACTGATACTCTCCTTTGATCTGAGGCTCCACGCAAGATCTCACCCCCATGGTGTCAAAATGATCACAAGAACGGTGAGCAAAAACCCCAGAACCACACAGGTGGAGGACCTAGTGAATGATCTGCAGAGAGCTGGGACCAAAGTAACAAAGGTTACCATCAGTAACACACTATGCCGCCGGGCACTCAAATCCTGCAGTGCCAGACGTGCCCCCCTGTTTAAGCCAGTACATGTCCGGGCCCATCTGAAGTTTGCTAGAGAGCATTTGGATGATCCAGAAGAGGATTGGGAGAATGTCATATGGTCAGATGAAACCAAAATAGAACTTTTTGGTAAAAACTCAACTTGTCGTGTTTGGAGGAGAAAGAATGCTGAGTTGCATCCAAAGAACACCATACCTACTGTGAAGCATGGGGGTGGAAACTTCATGCTTTGGGGCTGTTTTTCTGCAAAGGGACCAGGACGACTGATCCGTGTAAAGGAAAGAATGAATGGGACCATGTATCGTGAGAGTTTGAGTAATAACCTCCTTCCCTCAGCAAGGGCATTGAAGATGAAACGTGGCTGGGTCTTTCAGCATGACAATGATCGCAAACACACTGCCCGAGCAATGAAGGAGTGACTTCGTAAGAAGCATTTTAGAGTGGCCAGCCTATCTCCAGATCTCAACCCCATAGAAAATCTTTGGAGGGAGTTGAAAATCCATGTTGCCCAGTGACAGCCCCAAATCATCACTGCTCTAGAGGAGATCTGCATGAAGGAATGGGCCGAACTACCAGCAACAGTGTGTAAAAACCTTGTGGAGACTTACAGAAAATGTTTGACTTCTGTCATTGCCAACAAAGGGTATATATCAAATAGAGTTGAGCGAACACCCGGATGTTCGGGTTCGGTGGGTTCGGTCGAACTTCGCAAAAAAGTTTGGGTTCGGTACCGAACTTGACCCGAACTTTACCCTGAACCCCATTGAAGTCAATGGGGACCCAAACTTTTTGGCACAAAAATGACTGTAAAAAAGTCCTGGAAAGTGCTAGAGGGCTGCAAAAGGAAGTGGAATGATTTTAGAACAATAATATGTCCCTTACAGCAACAGCAGGAACCTGACCCTATAGGAGTAGGCGATGATTTTAGAACAATAATCTGTCCCTTACAGCAACAGCAGGAACCTGACCCTATAGAACTAGAAGATGATTTTAGAACAATAATTTGTCCCTCTAAGCAGTAGACTCCACCTAGTCCAGTCAGATCATTCTGTAATGCAGGATGAGATGTTATTAGATCTGCAATCTGTCCCTAAAAGCAGTAGTAGTAGTAATCTCTACCTAGTCCACAATCAGATCGTTCTGTAATGCAGGATGAGATGTTATTAATATCTGCAATCTGTCCCTCACAGCGCTGGCAGCATCCTCTCCCTACACTAGTCAGAGAGCATGTGACATGCAGCACTAAGTGACTCCAGCTTATAAAGAGGCTGGGTCACATGATGCACTGGCCAATCACAGCCATGCCATTAGTAGGCATGGTTGTGATGGCTTCTAAGGGCAAACCAGTGAAACGCTTGTTGATTGGCTGCCCTGCAGCTATTCAACATGTGTGATCAAATACCCAAACCCAGAACCAGAACCCAAACTTTTTATCAAATGTCCGGGTTTGGGTCCGGGTCACGGACACCCCAAAGTTCAGTACGGACCCGAACTTTACAGTTCGGGTTCGCTCAACTCTAATAACAAAGTATTGAGATGAACTTTTGTTATTGAACAAATACTTATTTTCCACCATAATTTGCAAATAAATTCTTTAAAAATCAGACAATGTTATTTTCTGGATTTTTTTTTCTGATTCTGTCTCTCATAGTTGAAGTGTACCTATGATGACAATTACAGGCCTCTCTCACCTTTTTAAGAGGGAGAACTTGCACAACTGGTGGCTGACTAAATACTTTTTTGTCCCACTGTATGTGGCGTCGGAGATTAATTCCCCAGAGCCCGCTGTGATACCACAGGGCCCCAATCTAGTGCTAGCTAACAATCAAAAGTGACTCCTTAGTAGAGCAAGCAATAATGGATATGGAATGGGACATTAAAAAATATATTAAAGCCCTCCCCACTAAAGCGGATATCCAGCAATTGATAAACGCTGTAGAACTATCATGCAGACAAGCTACTCAAGAGTTGAGAGAGGACACAGTAGCACTGGGGCATAGAGAGGAAGTGGTGGAAAATGGCCAAGAAGGTATTACACAGGCCGTGGTCGATATTCAGGATAGTATTAAGCAACATGAAGAGGTAATGAATTCTTACCTTGATCGAATGGACGATTATGAATATAGAGAACGTCGCCGGAATATACGCATACGGCGCTTGCCCGAGACAGTATGGGCATCTGAGCTACTCCCAACAGTACAAGGCCTCCTTGGTCAGATCCTAGATGCACTTGATAGAGTGGAACTATATACCCTATGTAAAATTAGGCCATGGGCAACCTACTCAAAATTGTATCTTATAATGTGAGGGGTTTGAGCTTGCAATATAAAAGGGGGTGCCTCTGGCATGAACTGCGTCACCTGACCGCAGATGTGGTATTTTTACAGGAAACGCACTTCACGACAGGGTCTACCAAACCGACTGCCCCTCCAAATGTTTAACCAGTGGTTTCATACTGTATCCCTTATTTCAAGGCCTAGGGCTGTAATGATAGCCTTTAGAAAGTCAAGCTCTTTTTTCCCTATTTCTACACAAGTAGATCTGGAGGGACACTTTCTCTTTATAAAGGGGACAATACAAGGCCAATGTTATACATTTGCATCTATCTTTGCACCTAATGCATTGGATCCCAGCTTAGACACCTCATCGGGTAGATCCGTGTTATCTTTAAAGCGTGTCAAACAACATGTCAAACATGGCAAACAACTTTTGAGATCCCTACACGTGGTGGACAGTTGGCGGGTGCTACATAACAAAGAGAAAGATTATAGCTATTATTCTAAAACTCACAATACTTATTCACGTCTGGACCTATTGTTGGTGGATCAATATTATTTGAGTTATGTATGTTCTTCAACTATTGAATCCATCACAATATCTGACCATTCCCTGAACACTTTGTCTCTGCGCCCGCTCTATGTAGAACATCGGGAGCGGACGTAGAGATTAAATAGTGTAAATAGGTGGTGTAAGCCTTGTCACAGAGGTTGGCACTGTACTTCAAATAAATACTACTGAGGAAGTGTCTAGACAGGTATTTTGGGAAGCACACAAGGTGGTAAAAAGGGGGAAATTGATAGCTCATGGCTCTCGTATCAAAAAAGAAAGACAGAAGGAAATAGATGAATTGTTGTATAAAATACATGATCTAGAGACCAGCCATAAGGTACAGGCCAGTATAACAGAAGCTCAGCAATTGGAGATATTAAGAGATAATCTCTCTAGATGTTTGGACCGTAAGACCAGAGAAAAATATAGGTATTTCACACACCGCTTTTATGAACAGGGAAATAAATGTGTCCACTTATTGGCTAGACAATTAAAAAAACAGCAGGATTTCCGCCATGTTCATAAATTGTTACTCAATAATGAAGAGATAGTAGATACTAAGTCAATAGCAGCAGAGTTTCACCATTTTTATATGGGTTTATATAATATCCCCACAGCTTCCTCTGACAATGAAAAAGGGAAGAAGATAGAGATGATCCAAGAATATCTTAAAGATAACATCTTGCCTACTCTGCCCAATGAAGTTAGAGAAGAATTAGAGCAACCTATCACAGTGGAGGAGCTGAGTAAAGTAATTTCAGGTTTACCAATGGGAAAAAGTCCTGGGCCAGGTGGCCTAACGAATGCTTACTATAAAAAATTCATGCCTATACTGGTACTGCCTTTGTGTAATTATTTTAATTATAACCTCGCCTCTAACCCCCTACCTCCAGAGGCACTATTGGCCTATGTGACAGTTCTTCCAAAACCATGGAAAGATCCGCAGTATTGTGCCAATTATAGACCCATCTCTCTTCTCAATTCTGACACTAAACTATTGGCTAAGATATTAGCACTTCGATTGCAAGGTCATATAGTAAAATAAATCCACCCTGCTCAAACGGGCTTCATGAGTGGTTGTGAAACCAGAGATAATACAATAAGAGCACTCCATGTCCTCCACTGCTCTCAATTTGGACCAGAGAAGACCCCAAGGGCAATACTATCAATGGATGCCGAAAAGGCATTTGACAGGGTGGATTGGATCTTTATGAGTGAAGTGCTAAGAGGGATGGGATTGGGAGAACGCATGATCGGTTGGATTCTGGCCTTATATGTGCACCCCAAAGCAAAGGTAAAGGTTAATGGTACACTCTCGGAATATTTCAACATAAGAAATAGGACCAGACAGTGGTGTCCTTTATCACCCCTGCTATTTGCCATGATATTGGAAACTTTTCTTAATAGAATTAGGAAGAATATAGAGATTGCAGGGATCCGAATTGGGTCAGACGAGCACAAGGTCTCAGCTTATGCTGACAACCTTTTGTTCTACTTGTCTACTCCTAGGACAACGTTGCCCGCCTTGATGTCTGAGGTAAATAGATTTAGTGTCCTATCTAATTTCAAAATAAACTTTGGGAAATCCCTGCTTTTTCCCATACATGTGCCCTCTAAGGTATCAATCTCCTTAAAACAATCATTCCCTTTTATTTGGCGAATGGATTCTTTGCCGTATCTGGGAGTATACATTACTCCAGAAGTCTCTATACAAACTTAATTATAGTCCCTTGTTAAATAATATAACAGAGAATTTACAGGGATGGAGAGATCAAACACTGACGTGGTTCGGAAGAGTGGTTGCCCTTAAGATGATTATATTACCAAACATAATTTATATATTACAGACAGTGCCCATTGTGCTCCCACAGAATTTTTTCAAACACATAAGCAGGAACTTCCTATCTTTTGTATGGAAGGATAGATGCCCTAGAATCGCATATAATTTATTGTGTAGGAATAAGGGGGAAGGGGGAGTAGGGCTCCTAGGTATAGCATTATATTATAGGGCAATGTCCTTGGTGCGTATATTAGATTGGTGTCAGGACTCCCCAAGTAAACTGTGGGTCTCCTTAGAGAAAACATAGGCTGGGAGGAACCTAGCAGGAGCCCCATGGATTCCAACAGTATCCAGAGGCCTTGCAGAGTGGACATCCCCCCTATCATGTAACACCTTGGTTGTGTGGGACAGATTGAATAAGACGGTCAACTTTGCCCCACAAACATCTCCTTTAGCACCTCTGGAAGGATTCCCATGGTTTCCCCCCGGAGAGGAAAATGGATTTTTGGGTATATGGGCGGGGAGATAGGAACACCACATGGGCCAGGTTCGCTCCCCGGGGATCTTTATCAACTCTGACAGAGTTGGTTCAGACCCTGGGGAGTATACCCTTGGCTACCTGGAGATACCATCAAATGGCAGATTTTTTAAATAAATTAAGACCTCGAGTAAGGCCATTGGAGTCATTGACTACATTTGAGGCGCTATGTGTTGGCTCTTCCGAGCCTAGACATCCCTTATCTTGGATGTATAGACTGATCCTTAGCGCCCAGGGCACAGCAACCCCCTATTATATAAAAGAATGGGAGAGGGAACTGAACCATACATTTTCTCCTCTGGAAATTAAAAGGCTGATTAAATCTGCACATGCCACCTCTGTAAGTTCACAGACACAAGAGATGTCATATACATTTTTAGTTAGATGGTACCGAACTCCGGTCAAGATGGCACAGATGCATCTGACTGTAGAAGATAGTTGCTGGAGAGGTTGTAAACAAAAGAGTACATACCTTAATTGATGGTGGTTTTGCCCCAAGATTAGAGAATTTTTGGAAGTGATTGCTCCGTGGATTGAGAAAATGACCGAGAGACCTATAGAATTCTCTCCTTTACACTTTCTTTTCCATGGGATGCCCACTTCTATCAAGTTTTATAAGAAAAGTATAATTCTACACTTATTAAATGTTGCTAAATTACTAATTCCAAGGTTTTGGAGACAAAATATATGTCCCACTGTATTAGACTGGAAGAGAGTAGTGAATAAGTTAATGGAAGCAGAAAGATGGATTCATACGATTAAAATAAATTTAAAAGCATATGGGCAATTTGGGAAAACGATGCCCCTGAGATTAAGTTGGACTAAAGCAGATGGACTTACGTAGAGGGTAGGATATGCTCTCTAGATAATAATGGAAGTGGGGTCTCCCCCCCCCCCCTTTTTTTTCTCTCTCCATCTCCTTCAGTGGTACACTAAAGATGGATTTCAGAGGTCTTTGGAGTAAATGAAGGTTCACTTGGGAGTTGTGAAGAGGGATAACTTGCAATGTTAGTTATAATGGGTGATGTAGAGCATGGGCATTGTTATTTATATTTAAAGGGAGGGAAGAGAATGTACAAAGGGGAATTTCCCACCCCCCCTTTTTTGTTTTATTGATACACTTAAGGTCGATTATAAGCTTATCGGGAATAAGGGCAAGTCATTTGAGAGTAAGGAGAGATAATATCCATAAAAAACACCAAGTGTGGGGTAGAGTGTGAAAGTTTGTATTTAAAGGTTATGGAGTGCACTGAGATGATCACTGGAGAATAAAAAGAGAGATGGCTTTACATGACATGGGAAAGGGGTGTGGTGTATTGTGCACGATATTGGTAAGGGTTGTTTTTTTTTTTTTTTTTTTTTTGCTTTGTTTGACACACTGAGGGCTGATCATAAGGTTAGTGGCATGTAATGGATTTTTCACTTGAGTGTAAAGAAGAAATAACTTCTAATATATAGCATGAATGGGGCAGAGTGGAAGTGTTTACTTAAAAGGAAGGGTAAGGAAAAAGGAAGGAAAAGGGGAGAAAAAAAGAAACATTTTTGTGTTTTGTTGCACCTAGGGCTGATTACAAGGATAGTGGTGTGTAATGGATTTTTCACTTGAATGTAAAGAAGAAACAATCGTTAATATACAGCACAAGTACGGTAGAGTGAGAGTGCTTTTTATTTAAGGGGAATGGTAATTGAGAAATGGGGGGGTTCTTTTTTTTTCTCGCTCTTTCTCTCGACTCCCTCAAGGGAATGAGGAATGAACAAGGTTGGGTGAGGGAAGTTTTAATTATAGAGGGGAGGTTCCCCCCCCCCTTTTTTTTTTGAGGGGAGGTACTGTTTGTTTGTAATTTGCGTTGAGTATTAAATGAAGTAAAAAAGGGATATGTGTAGTTGATATGTATGTATGTTTATACAGAGAATATGATAAAAGATTATTTTGTTAAAACTAGTTTTTTCTATGATAAAATGCAATAAAGATTATTAATGAAAAAAAAAAAATAGAGCAATGAAAGCTGATTGTCCCCATTGGTGGGCCAGTGTATTGTTGGGTGCAGCTAAAGGGCAGGTACCCATTAAAGTTCATTTGTATTTAGGGTGTTACATGTGCAGTATGTCCCTCCTCCTCTTTCCTTCCCCTGATCCCGCTGTCATAATTTGAAAATAGCTTCACAGTGCTTTCATTCGTTCACAGTACCTACAAGTATTGTCAGCCAGGGCGGATGGCTTGTAGTTCTCAATGAACTGGGACTGATGTTAATGTACAATACATATGTATAGCAGTGTAAATTGTCAGCGCTATATAAATAACTGAAATAATTCAATAAATAATAGACGTTCATATTGCAAACATGACCAGTCAAGCTAGTATACACCCTTGTGTGGGATCAGAATCAAGAGTCACCAAAATCAAGAGTCAATAATAAACAGTTTGAATAGAGAAGAGATAATCCAGACACATTTGCAAGACAATCCAAATGATCTATTACAATCCAGCTCCAATCTAAACACTTACATTCCTTTTGAAAAGAGTGAGGAAAGGTTGGAACCCCTGTCAGGATTTTTATGGAGATTTCCCCTTACATTCGGTCAGAACAGGGATTAATAGGAAATCTCAGCATTGCAAAACTATAGAAAAGTAAAAGCAAATTTTTTAGAAGAATGAGAAAGGTTAGAATTTCTGTCAATTGTTTTATTGCTGCCCATGTCTTCCCTGACCTAGTGATGACAACACTAACATTTTCTGTACAAGCATCACAGACACAGGAAATATGGAAAAATCTCATCAATGGGGTCGGAGTGAAAAATAATAAACTGGCAGAAATTTTAACTTTTCCCCACTTAATCCAAACCAATAATAACCAAAAAGATCTCTGCATAACAAGACACTTCCAAAAAAAAAAAAAAATCTAGGATAGTACAGACCAGACTTCCATAAGAGGCACTCTGTAGACATCTGCAGAATGGAAAAATGTTTAGTTATGTTTCAGATAGATTCATTGTATTACTAATTTAGTTTTGTTGATTCATTTCAGAATTTGCTTAGTTTGGTTACATTTTGTTTCATTTATTAATTTTCTAACTAATTCCAAATTTTCAGAACGATTCAAATCCGGATTAGTCGAAAAATGATCAACTGCTTCAAATTCTGTTTGAAGAATAGCTGGTTGTTAAGGAGCGGGACGGGAATCTGGTTGTCACATCCTTAACAACTGATGACTCATCAGCTGTCAGAGGGCTTCCCCACACATTTGCATTTTCTCTTTGGTAAATACTGTTTTCAATTATATTGTCTTTTACATGGTGACAATGATGTGTAGTGCTACCCCTGCAAGGGCCGCTGTAATATACAGATCTTCTGTCCCTCGCCAGTGATGACTCACCCTCACCTGTATCCAAGTAACACCAATACACCGTTTAAACTTTTAGCTGGGCTTTATTAGAACTAGCAATAAGCCCCGGAAAGAGATAAACTGATTAACAGGATACCAATATTAACTGCAATGATATATTACAACCACTCAGAAAGTTAAACAGGATTGATGTTCGTACACTTTAACCCGCCAGTGAGAGGCCTTGACTGAAATGCACTGAGCGAGTGGTGAATGACACTGTCAGTTGCACAATACAAAAAATAATGGTCAGCAATTACCCAGAAGTGATATTACTGACCATAAGAGCCTATCTAGATCGTGTAGGTTCTAGCTTACCACTGGCCAGTGGAAATTATATTCACACATGCACACACACAGAGTCTGTCAGTGTTGGGGCCCTTAAAATCCTGTGTTGAGTACTCAGCCTTTTGTGAAGCAATACTTGTAATCCACAGGATTAAAGGGGTATCTTCGCAGAGTGTCACAGGGTAACTAAGTTTAACGGATGTGGTGATCCTCCTTCAGATAGAGCTGCATTAGTGGTAAATAGGATCTAGCAGGATTAAGCAAGATTCCCTCATACAATGATGGCATAAGATCTCTCACCATTAGATGCACTTGATATATCTTCCTTTCGGTGATTGGTAGATTGATTGCTGTCTCAGCCGACTGGATGGTAATGGAAGCAACACAGGCCACATAATCTTCCAACAGCACTGTTAGCATATCTTCAGAGGTCAGGCAAAAAAGGCAGAATAACACACTGCATACTCCACTCTCAAATCTGCACCTCCCTTTAGGAGAGTCACTGACAGAATTCCAGGCTCTGGCAGATAGCACAGGAGACAAACAAGATGGCCCCTTTCCCCTGTCTCTCTCTCTCTCTCCTCCCCTCTCAAAAATGGCCTGACCACCCAATCACAGCTCTCCTGGGCTGCTATTCAATCATATCCTTCCTTGCCTTTGTTGTTAGGGGTGGGGTTCCTTCTTAGCTACAGCAGTAACCAATAGAGTCTCTCCTCTAGTTTCTGTGAGGAAAAAGTTTAGGAAGAAAAATGCAATGTAATGTTTTAAGCAGCAATACTCTGCATATATTACAGAGGCAATACTAAGCTGGTGATACATCCACCCCCTTCCAAAAAAATCTTTTGTCCCCCAAAGAGAAATGAGTGCAGTAATAATAACAGCATTTGTACAGTAATCTTACTCATGGACCAACAACTTAGGCCTGTGATCTCAGGCTGATTTTATGACATTTCCTAACAAATGCATTAGGTAATGGAAACTGCCACCAATGTGTTTTGGGAGATGAGTTGGGGACATTAGTCACTGGACCCACCATAGAATGTGCCTGAAAATCAGGAAGTCTGTGAACAGTGGGAATAGCTTCTTCTGAGCTTGACCCAGGGGTGTCATATGTTAATCTGAGTGGGGGGTCTCACTGTCCTCTTAACTCGCTGTTCTTTGGGCTCAAGGTTAGTCTCTTCACAGCGTTCTCCATCAGGTTCAAGGTGGCTTTCCTCAAATGATTCTCCTTCGAGTTCAGATGAACTCCCATCTGGAAACCCTTCATCAGGCTCATGGACTAATTGGCAGGCTTGCTCTACTAGTTCTGAATTGTCTTGCACCTGAGACACAAATTCAGGTGCATCAGGCCTGAGCACACCCAAGGACTGATTAGCAGTTGATGTGGAGGGAGTGGCAGCCATGGGCTCAGATGGCCACAACCATCCTACCTCCAGATCATCATCATTGTCATCTTCTAGTGTTGTGGCCTCATCTGGCAGTAGAGGCTGAGACCTGGTACCTGGAACTTGCCTGGGAGATGATTTGGGTAATGATGTCCCAGTTAGTACTCACAGGTACTCTATGGCTTCACACAGAGGCAATAGAGGGTTTTGATGCCAGGTCTTCAAGGGCCCTGTCTTCCCATAAGGCCAGATTTGGTATACAGGAAGACGAGGCAGTTGCTTACAGATGACATATTGTTGAGAAGCCAGCACAATGCGATCATAGTCTCCACTGAATGTGCATGTGGCAGGATGAAACACAGGAAAGCAATTGGGATACCGAGCGTTGACACCCTATAACAGGGTGTACCAGAATAAAAAACATTATTGTAGGATTGCCAGTTAATATTTTAATGAGAGCTAAACATAAAAAAATAAAATAAAACAACCTTTGAAAATACAAGTTTCAGTTAATTATTTAAATCATTAGGTTAGATCTAGTTTAATATCGTGTGTTCTCATATAACAGTATATCAAATGGTGGTATGGTGACCATCAGGAATGGAGTATCACAATGTAATTTACATCTGGAAGTAAGATAAAATCTCCTCAGTAAAGGCAAATGTAAAAAAAATTAAAACCAGCTCTAACTCTTCCGAACTTTATCCAAAACAAAATTGGAAAGACTTCTATTTTTTTGCACCCAAAATAATGGGTACTAAAGATAAGCTGAGGAGGGAGATTGACACAATTTGGTGCCACCCACTTGAGGCATATATTTACAAACAGTTCCTTAAGAACCTTTGAAGATCTTCAAACTAGCTCAAGGAAGCACAACGGAAGATGGCCAAGCTGTAGCTCTCCCCAGATTCACTTTTTTATCTTAGGAAAAACCACTAGAGCTTATTTCCAGGTGCTATGGAAGGCTGCTGTCTTCCTATCTTGTACATTATCCCTTTATTGTGGAGATACTTTGGGAATAAGCTGTTGGTACTTTTGAGGAAGACAGGTGGAAGGATGTTATTTAGGCAATACAAAACTCTTCACTTAATGTAACACAAAAATGGTCTCAGGTGTATATTCTCCTCCGAGGCCATTATACTCCTTCGAAGTTACATAAAATGAGTGTACTGACTGAACCACTATGTAATAGATGGGGGTGTGGCTGGCCGCGAACGGAGCAGGATGTACATCTGAGGAGCTCCTCAACTTGGGAGAAACATCCAGAGGCATCCTAGCTCCAGAGGAACGGGTGAGCGCTTAACACACACAGGTACATCTACCCGTCCCTCTGGCTATCTCCCAGGCCGTCTTTGACGTGGATCGGAGTCGGTCTCCCGCGGCGGCTGGAAATTTAGGCCGCGGCTCCGTGCGGCCTACCGATCCGGACCGGTCGGGGGCTGGAGCGGGGCTCCCACTCACCATCCAGGCATTCTCTGCCATACTGATTGCTTCTGATTAATTGTTAAGAACACCACCTAGGGGAGTAAGCCCTGTTGCCGTCATCCCTTTTGAACAAATTGTTAAATGGAACCCCCTCACTTGGGTTTGGGATTTTTTTAGGCAAACTGAAATAGTAAATCGTTTTTGTATAAAAATTATAAAGGTTTAATGATATACATTAAAATATACAATACAATAAATGTATTACATAGCATTTAAAACAACATATGGGTACATGTGTTTGACAATACGTCTGGTAACTGTAGTTTGTGGACACTCCTTGGCCCGACGCGTTTCAGGAGATTCCCTTCTTCAGGGGCCGTTATTGGGAGATTCACAATTCTATAATACAATGGCATGTGTTTAGATTGACTTCAATACAACAGCAAATTTAAACAAGGAACCTTTACAAAACATCAGTGTTTATACCTTAGAAAATCACCATACAAGCCTATGTGGCCATATCCCTGTATGGTGTAGTAGGAAAATGTATAAGCATATATACCCAGACCACTGACACAGCACTGTGTAACCGTGTAGTTTCTCATAGGCTACCACTGGCACACCACCCCCGCATAGTCACCACTGAGCCTCCATGGTCACCGCGCAGAACGCATCCACGTCCTTCACTTAAAGGGAGCAACAATTGCTAAAAGCGATAGTGCAACTGAAGTGACACCTAAAAATATTTTAGGAAGAGAGAGAGTTTTAGTGATAGTAGAAATGAAAAAGTGTGTATTTTATAAGATGATATATACTTCATTCACCGTATTCTTAAATTTAATTAATTAGCATATGTATGCTGAATTGATTTATAGCAGCTCATAGTTTTCCCCTAAAAGAGACTGACCAGTAAGCGGGAGGGGAAAAAGTACTATCCTAAGAAAAAGGGGGGAGGCCTGCCACCCTCAACTAGGACCACAGGGTTCCCCAATTGGATAAGGGTCATGCCTCTCTTCCCACGGTTTGAATATCAAAAATAATAATAAACGGGGAAGAGAATTCCATGTATTATGGAAAGCTGTATGCATGTACTACACATCTACATCAAATTGCCCCAATTGCAGAAACCACCCATCCATAGGGAACAATACTCACAGTACTGAAGCAGTATTCAATGATGCTTTGAAAAAGGCAATCAGAGAGAGAGAGTTCCACATACCTTAAAGATTTGAGGATTGGTTATGGCGTGGTGTGCGTGTGTCTCTGCTGCTCAGTGCAGTGAGACCCGCCGCACATCCATTTAAATAACGCCGGCGCATGCGCAGTGAGGATGAGCGTCCTCGCCTCGTGGTATTGCCCGCGTTGGCGTGGTGCGCGTCACGATTATACGTGATGATGGTGGATCTGGGAGGGGACTGGATACTAGGGGAGGGACGTGGGTGGTACGGCCCGGATGACGCGGCGAGGCTCCCGAGGCGTGAGTGCGCGGCTCCCCCGTGTGCTAACACAAAGGGGAGTCCCGCACCCACGCCCCACCGACGCAGCAGCTCCAATGTCCAAGGGGGGGGGGGGGCGACAACGGGAGGAGACGAAGGGAGGAGAGAGTAGGACAGTCCCATCCCTCGATCCCTCCCCGCATATCACACCATCACCCCCGGACATGGAGATCAAAAAGCCCCCCATGATCCAGGACCAGGGGGCTTTGTGCGCCGGGTGGGGGCCACAGGGGGGAGGAGAAATGAACCAGCGCAACCCAGAAAAAGAGCAATCCCAGTGGTTTGATCTGGAAATAGCATAGAGATTTCAATCACAACATAGCATAAAACATCTGAATTTCGACATAGTGTATCTACAAGGTTACTTTGTTTGAAAAAAAAGGGGGGAGGGGGGGAGGGAGGGAAAAGGGGAAGGGAGAAGGAGAATACAAGGGAAAAGCACAAAGGGAATGCAGAATTAGTTGTAAATGCAATTCTAAAGGCACCAATGGAAGAATTTAGTGCATCAGATCAGGCAAAAGACATATCTATACATATGAACATATGGCTTAACATCCTGGGTGGATCTATCAAATACGCCCTTTGTAGACCATAGGTAATTATGTTAATACCATCGAAAATCCTTCCTTGGAGTTATCCCATCTCTCTGAGTGGGGTCTGTATTGGGAAAGGAAATGGCATATCTGATCTTTTAGATTTGCTCTTTTTCGCACCCCCCGGAGACAAACCCCTCTAAGAAAGGACGGAAACTTAATTGGCTATTTAAACCTGGGGGGTTAGTAGCCCCCAGTTTTTCAATCCACCATGATTCTTTTTGAAGTAGTAGTTTGTTCCAGTCTCCTCCTCTTGGATTGGGATGTATACGATCCAAGATGAGGAACTTGATTCTGGGGCTACGGCCAGCATGTTGGGTTTTAACATGTCTGCCAAGTGGGAGATCTGGATTGGCAGATAGCATGCTTTGTATGTGGCGATAGCCTCTTTTATAAAACTCTAATTTAGTTTTGCCAATATAGAAGCTTCCACATTGGCATGTTAATAGATAGACCACTCCAGGCGTTCTGCAATTGGCATAATGTCTGGGGGTGTATCTATTACCATTGGGTAAATAAATTTCTTTGCGGGTATCCATCAAAGTACAATACTGGCATCCACCGCACGTGAATGTGCCATGGCGCATGCAAGGGTCCCCTCTGAAGGTACCTGTAAACTCGCTGGAGATTAGATTGTCTCTAAGGGATTTGGCCCGTCTGTATGTGATTGCTGGAGTAGATGAAAGACACGGTCTTAGATGTGGATCGACTAGTAAGAGGTGCCAGTGTTTGGACATGATTTTCTTTATTTTTTCATGCTGGTCGTTATAGCGTGTAACGATCCGTACCGTTTGTTGGTCAGTTGTTCTTTTATGTTTCTTAAAGAGTAAATCATGCCGTGACTGATCACGTGCTCTCTTAAAAGCTCGTTTAAGGCACTTGTGAGAGTAGCCCCGTCTTAGTAGTCGATCTCTAAGAGCCCAAGCTTCGGTTTTAAAGGAGCTATCGTCAGAGCAGTTTCTCCGTAGCCTAAGATATTGGCCGTAGGGGATGGAATTAACTAGAGGCGCAGGGTGGGCGCTCGTAGCGTGCAATATTGTATTGCCAGCCGTTGCCTTTCTGTAAAGGTCGGTGGACAAAGCCCCATTTGGGTCCTTTATGATCTTTAGATCTAGAAACGTCACTTCTGATCTACTATATGTCATGGTGAAGGTGAGGTTAAAGTCATTTTTGTTAAGGGCCAACAAAAAGGCATCTAACGATTCGACCGTTATGTTATAACGTGCGATGCTCGCGGGTGGGACGCGGAGATCAATTAAGGTAGGGGATGCCGGTTATAGAATCCGATGCCTCTTTGACGAGACTGCTATCGAGGAAATTTTGGCTTCGAACCCGAGAATCTCTAGCTGATGATTCTGCCCCGATGAGAGTGTTCACGGAATTTGCTCGAAAATTCTCTCGTGCACTAGTCAGTGCCGTACTAAATGAGAAATTCTTTGTATTTTCTTGTT
>BLSH010335368.1:845153-856828 GCA_018402905.1 Glandirana rugosa
ATTATGGCGGTGTCGTTTACTTAGTCCAGAGGTAATAAGTAGATAATGTATCACGACGTTGCGCTGGCCCAGTTTGTCCTTGGCCCCCTATATAACTTCCGATTATCAAGTATCTCAATTTCGTGTGATACTGAAGTGGTAACCTCAGGCTAAAAACGGGCTTGAGGTCGGCTTCTTCATTGTGGTCGTTTCTCGTCCCACTTCGCCTGCTAGTCTAACGTATGGAGGAGATTCACGTTATTCGAATTATACAAATTACCTATTGGTCTAATTTTTGTGAGTGTTCCCATCTTTTTGTCATCCACATAGCCGACTAGTACATCCCTTTTGCCTAGCGACAGTGAGCGATCCGTTTTCCCTACATGATCAGCCGATACACCTACTGTTTTTCTACCCTTGTGAGTGTTTTTAATCTGGTTATCCATTAAACATATTAAGCTTATTGCACTTAGAGGAGGTATGCAATCTGATCGTCCGCTTCACCCTGCTCTTTGCTGGTGTTACTTCTTCGGCTGGAGTTCGGGCAAAAATCGGACTCCAATGGTGAAGTCATAGTGTGCTTTAACTCTATGAACTATTAGCCTTCAATATATCCCCCGGTTCCTGTTTGACCCGGTCGCGTTGCAGCACTATGTAATAGATGAATAATGGAGACCTGATTCATTTGCTGTGGCGGTATTAACAATGTATTTCAAACCACTCTTAGGGAAGACCCCTAAATAATGGATACTAGGTATCCTTTGTGATCTCCCAGTCCAAGATCCATGCAGGGAAGCCATAGCTAGGGATTTGTTCCATGCCCACAGACTAGTTCTGCTGCTTTGGAAGTCTGTTTAGACTGGATAAAACAAATGGGAGAGATGCTCAGGCTGGAAAGATATACATATATATATATATTTCATGTACATACATCCGTGTGTAACGCATTTATATAAAATATACTTTCACTTTTTGAATTGAATTACTGAAATAAATTAACTTTTTGATGATATTATAATTTTAAGAAATGCACCTGTATATATATCAACAAGGGGGTATGCAGGTCCGTTTTAGAGGGTTTGGTCTTCATGGCTACATACACTGGGACTGAGCACTCTCAACTTAGTGGCAGACAGGCTCCTCTTTTGGCAGGGAATACATGCCATCCTATATTTATTTCTCTTTCAATTATGTACTATTCTTTCCTTTGTGTGATATGCTTCTTTTTGTGTGCACGTTACACCTACAGGTACACTGTAATTGTTTGGATGCTTAACAATTTAATCTGTTTGACACTATACCCATTGATTATGTGCAATGTATTATGCCCTGGTCTCTCTAGAAATTGTGCATTGTTGTCTTTGTTTCTCTTGCAATTCTTTATTAACCACTTCAGCCCCGGAAGAATTTGCCCCCTTAATGACCAGAGCACTTTTTACTATCTGGCACTGCACTGCTTTAACTGGTAATTGCGCGGTCATGCAAAGCTCTACCCAAACAAAATGTACATCCCTTTTTCCCCACAAATAGAGCTTTCTTTTGATGGTATTTGATCACCTCTGAGGTTTTTATTTTTTGAGATATAAACAAAAATAGATCAAACATTTTGAAAAAAAATATTTTCTACTGTTTTTTATTAAAACAATACAATAGATTAAATTTTAGTCATATTTTTTTGCCAAAATGTATTCAGCCACATTGTCTTGGGTAAAAAAAAGTGCGTATATTTATTGGTTTGTGCAAAAGTTATAGCGCCTACAAACTAGGGTACATTTTCTGGAATTTATGCTGCTTTTAGTTTATGACTGCCTATCTCATTTCTTGAGGTGCTAAAATGGAAGGGCAGTACAACCCCCCCCCCCCACACACACACACAAATGGCCCCATTTTGGAAAGTAGACTCCCCAAGGAATTTGCTGAGCCCATTGAATATTTTATTTTTTTGTCACAAGTGATTGAAAAATGACAAAAAAAAGTTGTCAATATATATTGCTTACCCATGCCATGGATATATGTGGAATTACACCCAAAAATACATTCTTCTGCTTTTTCTGAGTATGGGGATACCACACGTGTGAGACTTTTTGGGAGCCTAGCCGCGTACAGGACCCCAAAAACCAATCACTGCCTTCAGGCTTTCTAAGGGTGTAAATTTGTTGATTGCACTCCTCACTACCTATCACAGTTTTGGGGCCTTGAAATGCCAAGATACCACAACCCCCCACCCCAATGACCCCATTTTGCAAAGTAGACACCCAAAGCTATTTGCTGAGAGGCATGTTGGGTATTTTGAAGATCTCACTATTTGTCACAAATTTTGAAAATTTAAAAAATAAAAAAATAAAAATTTCCCTTTACTTTCTTCGTTTTCAAAAACAAATGAGAGCTGCAAAATACTCCCAATGCCTCTTAGCAAATACCTTGGGGTGTCTACTTTCCAAAAATTTGGTTGCTACCTTGACATTTCAGGGTCTCCGAAACTGTGATAGGTAGTGAGGAGTAAAATCACCATTTTACGTCCTTAAAAAGCTTGAAGGCAGTGATTGGGTTTTGGGGTCCTATACGCGGCTCAGCTCCAAAAAAGTCTAACACATATGGTATCCCCATACTCAGGAGAAGCAGCAGAATGTATTTGGGGGTGTAATCTCACATATACCAATGGCATGTGTGAGCAATATATAATTTAGTGACAACTTTGTGTAAAACAAAAAGTAAATTTTCCCGAAACTTGTGACAAAATATAAAATATTCAATGGACTCAGCATGCCTCTCAGGAAATAGCTTGGGGTGTCTACTTTCCAGAATGGGGTATTGGGGGGGGGGATGCGCTATCTTGACATTTCAGGGCCTCCGAAACTGTGATAGGTAGTGAAGAAGTGAAATCACCATTTTACGCCGTCAGAAATCCTGAAGGCGGTTAGTGGTTTTCAGGGTCCTGTAGCGGCTAGGTTCCCAAAAAGTCCCACACATGTGCTATCCCCATACTCAGGAGAAGCAGCAGAATGCATTTTGGGGTGTAATTCCACATATAACCATGGAGTATCCATGCAATATATCATTTAGTGACAACTTTGTGCAAAAAAGAAAATTTCATTTTCCCGAAACTTGTGGCAAAATATAAAATATTCCATAGACTCAACATGCCTCTCAGCAAATAGTTTGGGGTGTCTACTTTCCAAAATGGGGTCATTTGGGGGGGTGGGTACTATCTGGGCATTTCATGGCCTCCGAAACTGTGATAGGTAGTGAGTAGTGAAATCAGCAATTTTCACCCTTACAAATCCTGAGGGCGGTGACTGGTTTTCGGGGTCCTGTATGTGGCTAGACTGCCAAAAAGTCTCACACATGTGGTATCCCCATACTCAGGAGAAGCAGCAGGATGTATTTTGGGGTGTAATTCCACATATACCCATGGTATGTGTGAGCAATATATAATTTCAGTGACAATTTGTACCGTGTGGGTGTTGCAATTTTTTTTTCCACAAAGTATTTGCACAGCGATTTTTCAAATGCAATTTTTGGGGCAAAAAAAAAACTCTTGAATTCTAATGCACAAAACACACTATATTGACAAAATGGTGAAATATAAAAGATGATCTCATGCCCAATATATAGACACCAAACATGACATGCTTTAAAAATTACACCGCTAGGATTGCTTTTAATACGAAGATGATACCTATACCTGCAGGCATGTCGCTGGTCCTTGTTGGGCATATGTTGTAATGTTCTTTTTTTTCATGCAGCCTGTGAGTTAAATGAAAAAAAAGAATCAATCAATCGGTGGGTATGCCCACCATTAGAAAACCGTTCTGTATCCACCCGCTTCTAACGATGGGCATAGCACCGCTCTAAAAATATATGCCAGAGCATAGGCACAACCGCTCCTATGTTCAACCCCTGCCCCTATGCTCTGTCATATATGTTTTTTTAACTGTGGTGGTGAAATAACCTCCTACAGTGCTGGAGTCACCGATTTACGTATTATGGGAGCAAATGCTGTTGCTGTCCAGATGAATAAATCAGTAATGCAGCTGAATGGTGTACGTGAACATAAAAAAAAACATTAACAAAACACAGTAAACAGTAACGTATAAAAAAATTACATACCTGCAAAGAAAACATTATAAAACACAGCAACAATAAAACAGTAACAATAGAGAGAGAGAACAATAGAGATAGAATAGAGAGAAAACAATAGAGAGAGAAGAACAAGAAACTGACAACCGTTTTTGGCTTTTTTATTTTATATTTTTTTTTTGGTTTTTATAACTTTTTTTTTATGTTTGTATTTATTTATTTATTTTTTGGGTACACTTTTTTTTTGTAACAGTAACAGTAAAGGTTACAGGTTTGGGTCTCTCAAAATGCGGTGGCATCTTTGGAGACCCTATGTAAGTGTGCCCTATACCTGTGTAGTGCTGTATCCTACACTAATACTCAACTAGTGTGTGGTAGCGTTGGAAAAATTCACCAATGCAAAGACCACGCTGGTCAGGACAGGAGGGAATAATAACGGGTGTCACACCTGTATCTGTGTTGTCTGCATCTACTTTGGGGTGCTTGTTGGGTAGGGGTACCAGGGACGGTATGCAGAAAATGCCGCTCATGCAGCAGGCTCACTGCATTTGGATTAGGAAGTTGGGCTGCAGCACCATCTGGAAACAGAAGTGCTGTGACAATCTCTTCCAGGAATTTAAGCTATCCTGATGCTTTGTATAGCACATAAGCATTCAGCAGAGCCAATTGGAATAAATATACAGACACTTTTTTGTACCAGCATCTGGCCTTGCGGGCAATTAAGTACGGTGCCAATAACTGGTCGTTGAGGTCCACCCCTCCCATATTAAGGTTGTATTTGTGCACACAGGGTCTTCTCCACAACACCAGTCGCCATTTGAATTTGGACTGCCATGTCTGCGTTAAGGGAGGACAGAAAGAAAACATTTAATTTTTCCCTCCATTTCACGGCGAACAAATTATTACATTTCAAGCAGGCTCTCTCCCCCGTCTAAGTTGGGGTTCTTCAAGCCATTGGGGGAAGCTCCAGCGATTAAATTGCAGTTGGGGGCTCCACATGACTATCTTTACCCTCGTAAACCATGAAACTATATGTATAGCCTGTGGCTCTGTCACAGAGTTTATACATTATACATCTTTACCCCGTATCTGGCATGCTTGCTGGTGAGAAACTGTTTGAAAGCAAGACGGGCAGAACATTTAATCAGGGACTCATCTACATAGACAACTTGATTGGGAATAAACAAGGCTGCAAATTTTTTGAAACCGATAGTATCCAGGGTCACCCCGAGGATGATAGAGTTCACTGTCATTAAAATGCATGAACCGCATGATCTGCTCATATCGCGTCATGGAAGCAAAGAACACGGGCATATGGTGAATTGGGTAAGTGGACCAATATGACCGCAACTCATATTTTTTAACTATGCCCATAAGGAGGGATAGGCCCAGATAGGTTTTAAATTCTGGAACCGTAATAGGTTTTCAGTCTCTGGCAAGGCTCAAGTGGGGATTAGTGGCAATGAATTATTGACCAGCATACAAATTGCTTTGGTCCACAATAAATCTACAGAGATCTTTCGTGAAAAACAGTGAATAAAACAAGTGATGTAAAAGTGATGTAAAATCAACTGTTTCCACCTGAGTTCCAAGTTGGCCAATGAATGGGGGAAGTACGGGCGCTGCATCAGTGGCGGGCTGCCAATCAGGGCTTGCAAGTGCTTCAGGAAGGGTACTATGGGCCCTGTGGGGCCCTGTGGGGCCCTTCGTCTTGGAGGCTGTGGGACATTATTTGTGCTAACCACCACACCAACTTGAACTGCACTTATGGGACTCGCTACGTCACCAAGTATTACTGCAGTGCAAGATGTACTAGGCCGCTGGTGCTTGCCAGTTCACCAGAAGGATGAGCGGCGCTAGTACTGGCTCTCTGCTCTGTATGAGAGCCCTGCGATTCTTGCACCTCAACAACAGCAGAATGGGGTCAGGAATGCCTGGCCTTAGCAGGGACCACAACTCTGTCGTCAGAGCTATCTGACAGGATGCCACTGCTGTCTACGGGTTCGTATACTGAGCCTGACAGTGAGGCTTCTCCATTGCTCTCATCTGTCATGGTCAGCAACATGTAGGCCTCTTCACTAGTGTACGTCTGTTTGAACATGTTGGCCTCTAAATTTATCCATATGCTAGTGTGACTCACAGGTAGAGTTGAGCGAACCCGAACTGTAAAGTTCGGGTCCGTACCGAACTTTTGGGTGTCCGGGACCCGGACCCGAACCTGGACTTTTCAAAAAAAGTCCGGGTTCGGGTCTGGGGTTCTGGTAATTTGATAAAAGTTTTGAAAATTGCTGTAAAAAAGTCCTGGAAAGTCCTAGAGGTCTGGAAAAGGAAGGAAAGTGGGGGTAAGGGTCGGACAAGTGCCCTACAAAGAAATGGGGATAGGGAAATAACTTAAAATAATTAAAAAACAAAAAATCACATAAAAAAATCAAAAATGGAGGTGGATGTGGACTATCTTCAAACTGTGTGAGAAAAGTATAAATTAGCCGGGAGAAGCCATATCACTGTTCTAAGAACAGTGATATGGCTTCTCCCGGCTAATTTATACTTTTCTCACACAGTTTGAAGATGATTGTACATTCTACAATCATCTTAAAACTGTGTGTGAAAAGTACACAGAAGAGAAGCCATATCACTGTTCTTGGAATATCTGCAAACTGTGTGTGTGTGAAAACTAAAAATTAGCGGAGAGAAGCCATACCACTGTTCTAAGAACAGTGATATATCATATCACTGTTCTTAGAACAGTGGTATGGCTTCTCCCCGCTAATGTATACTTTTCACACACAGTTTTAAGATGATTGTAGAATGTACAATCATCTTCAAACTGTGTGAGAAAAGTATAAATTAGCCGGGAGAAGCCATATCACTGTTCTTAGAACAGTGATATGGCTTCTCCCGGCTAATTTATACTTTTCTCACACAGTTTGAAGATAGTCCACATCCACCTCCATTTTTGATTTTTTTATGTTTTTTCTTAATTATTTTAAGTTATTTCCCTATCCCCATTTCTTTGTAGGGCACTTGTCCGACCCTTACCCCTATTTTCCTTCCTTTTGCAGACCTATCGGACTCTCTAGGACTTTCTTACAGCCATTTTTGTGCCTAAAAGTTTGGGTCCCCATTGATTTCAATGGGGTTCGGGGTCTGTGTCAAAGTTCGGGTCCTGTCCAGACCCGAACCCGGACTTTGTACCGAAGTTCAGCTGAACCAGCAGAACCCGAACTTCCAGAGGTTCGATCAACTCTACTCACAGGCAAACGAGCGCACCTAGTTGTCAGAGCCTGCTTCAATCACTACCAAAAATGAACTGTTAGTGTTAACAGGGATCAGGCCTGACTCTGCAAACACTGCAGTTATGTGTATTGTGTTTTGTAAGTTTCATTAATCTATTTGATCCTGCACTTGGCTGGGCTGGGCTGGGTGGAGGGGCTAAACGCAGGTGCTAACAGGTATCTGGGCTGATACTGCTAAAGCTGCATTTTTTACAACACTAATCTACTGGGGACGCAAATATAGATAAGATCAGATCAGATATTGATCTGTTCAGATACTATACTAGTAAGGGACCTATACAGTGTGTGTGTGTGCGTGTTAGAGCACTTGCCTAATCTGACCCTGTCGAGGATTGAAGCTGCCCCTAACTTACACTAAAACCTAGCTAAAGTCATCCACCGGGCGATCAGGGGTTAAAACCTTTATAAGGTATATACGACGGGTACCCTGATGAAAAAAAAATGAACTATCTAACAAGCATCACCTGTGACACTAATACAGTGATCACAGATGACAGGGGGCAATCAAGGGGTTAAAACCTTTATTAGGGGGGTAAGGGAGGCTCCTGTGCTTACCTGGGCCTAATACTACCTACCATTACCTACCCTAACACTGATTAATGACACAAGTACAGGGATCAGTGAAAAATCTGATCACTGCACTAAGCGACACAGTGACAGGAGTGAATGGGGTTAACTGGGGGGGGGGGTGGGGGCGCTCGATCAGCCAGGACCGATCACCAGGTCCAGACCAAAAATCATTGGTCTGGGCCTGGAGATTGATTGGTTCTAAAAACGAATCCAATCACGGCGGGGAGTGTGAGTGCCATCTATTTACTGCGATTCGTGCAGAGCTGCTGCACTGCAGCAGTAAATGTACGTGAGCTGTTCGGGAAGTGGTTAATAAACCATTTCCTGGATTAAAGATAAGCTGACCTGCAACAGTAAAAATTTGGAGATGCAATGGGTCGATTTACTAAAATAAAACTAGAGTGTGCAAAATCTTGTGCAGATCTGCATGGAAACCAATCAGTTTCAAAGATTTTCTGGGCAAAGCTTAATTAAACAAGCTGAAGTTAGAAGCTGTTTGTTTACTATGTACAGTGAGGGAAAAAAGTATTTGATACCCTGCTGATTTTATACGTTTGACCACTGACAAAGAAATTACCAGTCTATAATTTTAATGATAGGTTTATTTTAACAGTGAGAGACAGAATAACAACAATAAAATCCAGAAAACCGCATTTCAAAAAAGTTATAAATTGATTTGCATTTTAATGAGTGAAATAAGTATATGATCCCCTATCAATCAGCAAGATTTCTGGCTCCCAGATGTCTTCTGTACAGGTAACAAGCTGAGATTAGTAGCACTCTCTTAAAGGGAGTGCTCCTAATCTCAGCTTGTTACCTGTATAAAAGACACCTGTCCACAGAAGCAAACAATCAATCAGATTACAATCTCTCCACTATGGCCAAGACCAAAGAGCTGTCCAAGGATGTCAGGGACAAGATTGTAGAAATACACACGGCTGGAATGGGCGACAAGATCATCGCCAAACAGCTTGGTGATAGGGTGACAACAGTTGGTGCGATTATTCACAAATGGAAAAAGCCCAAAATAACAGTCAATCTCCCTCAGGTTGGGGCTGAGATCGGGGACAAGATCTCACCTTGTGAAGTTTCAATGAGAACGGTGCGGAATCAGCCCAGAATTACATGGGAGAATCTTGTCAATGATCTCAATGCAGCTGGGACCATAGTCACCAAGAAAACAATTGGCAACACTACGCCATGAAGGACTGAAATCCTGCAGCGCCCGCAAGGTCCCCCCGCTGAAGAAAGCACATGTGCAGGCCTGTCTGAAGTTTACAAATGAACATCTGAATGATTCAGAGGAGAGCTGGGTGAAAGTGTTGTGGACAAATGAGACCAAAATCAAGCTCTTTGGCACCAACTCAACTCGCCGTATTTGGAAGAGGAATGCTGCCTATGATCCCAAGAACACCTTCCCCACTGTCAAACATGGAGGTGGAAACATTATGCTTTGGGGGTGTTTCTCTGCTAAGGGGACAGGACAACTTCACTGCATCAAAGGGACAATGGATGGGGCCATGTAACCTCCTTCCCTCAGCCAGGGCATTGAAAATGGGTCGTGGATGGGTATTCCATCATGACAATGACCCAAAACACACGGCAAAGGCAACAAAGAAGTGGCTCAAGGAGAAGCACATTAAGGTCCTGGAGTGGCCTAGCCAGTCTCCAGACTTTAATCCCATAGAAAATATGTGGAGGGAGCTGAAGGTTCCAGGTACCAAACATCAGCCTGGAAACCTTAATGACTTGGAGAGGATCTGCAAAGAGGAGTGGGACAAAATCCCTCCTGAGATGTGTGCAAACCTGGTGCCCAACTACAAGAAACATCTGACCTCTGTGAGTACTAAGTCATGTTTTGCAAAGGGGTCAAATACTTACTTCATTCACTAAAATGAAAATCAATTTATAACTTTTTTTGAAATGCGTTTTTCTGGATTTTTTTGGTTGTTATTCTGTCTATCACTGTTAAAACAAATCTACCATTAAAATTATAGACTGATCATTTCTTTGTCAGTGGGCAAATGTACAAAATCAGTAGGGGATCAAATATCTTTTTCCTTCACCGTAGAGCTGAACCCGATTTTGCACTCTTCAGCTTTAGTAACTGAACCCCAATGGCTTTTGTAAATGATTCTAAAATAGATTAGACAATCGTACCTTAATAGCTGTAGAATAGTCTAAGTGTGGAAGACTCTTGCAGGGAGAAATAGAATAAATAACCTTAACATGAATATAGTTGAAATACCTGAAATTCAAAATCTTGATTTTATTTTTAATTTTTTAAATATTGGGCCATTTCAAGCAGAACCAACTTGTAAGGCATTACCGGGACAAACAGTGCCTTGAAAAAGTATTCATACCCCTTGAAATGTTCCATATTTTATCATGTTACAACCAAAAATGTAAATGTATTTTATTGGGATTTTATGTGATAGACCAACACCAAGTGAAGTGGAAGGAAAATGATTGATGGTTTTCAAATTTTTTTACAAATAAATAGATGAAAAATATGGCGTGCATTTGTATTCAGCCCCCCGAGTCAATACTTTGTAGAACCACCTTTTGCTGCAATTACAGCTGCAAGTCTTTTTGGGAATGTCTCTACCAGATTTGCACATCTAGTGAGTGAAATTTTTGCCCATTCTTCATTGCAAAATAGCTCAAGCTCTGTCAGATTGGATGGAGAGCATATATGAACAGCAATTTTCAAGCCTTGCCACAGATTCTCAATTGGATTTAGGTCTGGACTTTGACTGGGCAATTCTAACACATAAATGTGCTTTGACTAAACCATTCTATTGCAGCTCTGGCGGTATGTTTAAGGTCATTGTCCTGCTTTAAGATGAACATCCGTCCCAGTCTCAAGTCTTTTGCAGACTCTTAAAGGTTTTCTTCTAAGATTGTCCTGTATTTGGCTCCATCCATCTTCACATCAACTCTGACCAGCTTCCCTGTCCCTGGGGATGGTGTGTTCAGGGTGATGTGCAGTGTTAGTTTTCCGCCACACCTAGCATTTTGCTTTTAGGCCAAAAAGTTCAATTTTGGTCTCATCTGACCAAAGTACCTTCTTCCACGTCTTTGCTGTGTCCCCCACATGACTTCTCGCAAACTGCAAACAGGACTTCTTATGGCTTTCTTTCAACAATGGCATTCCTCTTGCCACTCTTCCATAAAGGCCAGATTTGTGGAGTGCACGACTAATAGTTGCCCTGTGGAGAGATTCTCCCACCTGAGCTGTGGATCTCTGCAGATCCTCCAGAGTTACCATGGGCCTCTTGGCTGCTTCTCTGATTAATGCTCTCCTAACCCGTCCTGTCAATTTAGGTGGATGGCCATGTCTTTGTAGGTTTGCAGTTGTGCCATACTCTTTCCATTTTCGGATGATGGATTGAACAGTGCTCCGTGAGATTTTCAAAGCGTGGGATACTTTTTTTGTAACCTAACCCTGCTTTAAACTTCTCCACAACTTTACCCTTGACCTGTCTGGTGTGTTACTTGGCCTTCATGATACTGTTTGTTCACTAAGGTTCTCTGACAAACCTCTGAGGGCTTCACTGAACAGCTGTATTTATACTGAGATTAAATTACACACAGGTGGACTCTATTTACTAATTGAGTAACTTCTGAAAGCAATTGGTTCCACTATATTTTAGTTAGGGGTATCAGAGTAAAGGGGGCTGATTATAATCATTTATCTCAGGTGGACACACATTAAATTAGAGTCATATTTATGTCGACAAGTCACTT
>BLSH010335368.1:887962-907256 GCA_018402905.1 Glandirana rugosa
TCTTTAAAACCGTAGAAACACCAGTTTTCACTCTCTATAAGACATACAAAGTGTATGAATGTCAACCCTCCAACTCAGGAAGATGTCATTAGTTCAACTAACATTACTCTATCCTCCCAACAATCATAGTCACCACAGACGTTCTAGAAACTGCATAGGCAAAGATACTCGAGACCTATCTTTCTCTTTTACTCTTTCCTGTTGGTTCGTCCTCCCGTCCTTTCTCCAATCATTAACAACAACTAAAACCACCAAAGGAACCAAATAGAGACACAATCAAGGTTACCGATCAACCATCTCAACTCGCTTGGAGACCTTCAAGCCCAAGACGTCCGTGCGATCGTTCGGGTTCCGTCCGGACCCGGACCCGGACTTTGTCCCGAAGTTCGGACGGACCAGCAGAACCCGAACTTCCAGAGGTTCGCTCAACTCTACCAACTAGCCATTGGAACTAACACAGAGATAAACCAAGGAAACCACCAAAATCAACAACAATTACTAACCTCTTTCCTGCCCTCCTGCTTGGTTGTCCTTTCTCATTTTCTCTTTCTATCCAGAGCTCATAGAAACGGATACGTCAAAGATCTTGCAGACACCACTGATACTAACAACCCTCCTATCTCATTACAATCAACTTGATTACTGTAGAAGGACTCAACCTCCCAACTGTAAGTATGTGAAACATACAGAATATCTCTCACTTTTGACCACAAAGATGCCAAAATTTCTTTCACTCAACACTAAGGGTTTAAATCAACCAGCAAAAAGGTCCTCCCTCTGGCGCACTGTCCAAGATGCACACGCAGACATTATATGTGTGCAGGGAACCCATTTTAAACTGAAGGAAGAGCCCAAATTCAATAACAAGCACTTCCCACACATATTTATGGCTTCCGGTCCCTCAAAAAAAAATGGGGTGCTGACAGCCTTCAAGAACACTATTTCTTTTACCCTCCATAACTCCTTCTCAGACCCAGAGGGCAGATATTTGATCATTGTTTGCACCCTGGACAACTCCAGATGTACCATAGTAAACCTGTATGCAGGAAATACAAAGCAGATGTGGTTCCTAAGAAAATTAAAAAAATGAAAAAGGTTAACAAAATGCATCAAGGCCGGTTAATAATGTGCGGTGATTACAACATAGTCCCAGACAACTCACTAAACTCTTCATCCAAGTCATCAAGATTTCGGTCCCCAATGGGTGTCTTCCTGAGAGATAATGACCTGTTTGATGTGTGGAGATGCCACCACACTACCAAACGTGACTATTCCTTCTTTTCACATCCACACAATTCTTACACACGGATTGACTATTTCCTGGTAGATAAATGGTAAGGACCCAGCATATCTGATTCTGACATATCTACAATTACATGGTCAGACCATGCTCCAGTCACTATCTCTGCAGACTTTTCACCACATTGTACCCCTAAGAAGGTTTGGAGGGTCAGCTCAACGTTTCTTCACTCTCACTTATATACAACATCCATTAGGGGGAAAACTTGAAGAATTCTTCAACCTGAACAAAGGAACTTACTCTAACAATACTTTCCTCTGGAACGCCCACAAGGCGTATATTTGCGGAATCCCTATTCTACTAAGTGCTAGAGAGAGGAGGAGGAGATCCCACCAACTGGACACATTTACTAAAAATATCAAAGACATTGAAAGCCAATCAGGCCCAAAAAGACAAACTTACCCACCTCAGGCAGGAACTAAGAAATCATTTGCTTGAATCCTTTGAAGAAAAAAACGGAGAAAACTTAGAGCCAATTATTATGCTACCGGTAATAAGGCTGGTAAACTTATGGCCTCAAAAATCAAACAGCATCAGAGCAAAACAAAAATTCCACGTATTTTCCACCCAACTACCAAAGACAAATTAATGGACCCACAAGCTATAGCCAACGCTTTTAGCCATTACTATAACTCCCTGTACAATTTAAAAGATGACCTATCAATAGTACAACCTTCACCAAAAGAAATTGATTCGTTCCTCCAGGAAATCAATCTACCTAGACTCACACCTGAACAACTTATTAGTCTTAACTCCCCATTTACAAATCAAGAGATCATAGATGTCATATCTTCATTACCAGCCAATAAATCACCAGGCCCAGATGGACTTACGGGAGACTATTATAAACTATTTAAAACCATTCTAGCACCCTTTCTGACTCACGTGTGTAATGATGCTGCCTCATCCTCCTCTCTCCCACTGGAAATGTTAAATGCTCTTATTGTTACACTACTGAAGCCTGGGAAGGATCCCACTTCCCCAAAAAATTTTAGACCTATATCCCTCCTGAACAACGATACCAAATTTTTCGCAAAGCTGATAGCAACCAGATTAGTAGACATTATGCCGTCACTATTAAACATAGATCAGTCAGGATTTACTAAGAGTCGACAACCACATGATGCAACCCGTAGACTTATAAATCTCATACACAATGCCAATTCTACCCGGACGCCTTCTCTGCTCCTCTCTTTGGGTGCGGAGAAGGCGTTTGACAGAGTACATTGGGACTACCTCTGTAGAACCCTCAAGAAGTTTGGTTTTCAGGGTCCTATACTAACAGCAATTCTATCTTTATATTCAGTGCCGTCTGCTCAAGTGTACATATCTGAAATGTTATCCAAACCCTTCCTTATTAGCAATGGCACCAGGCAAGGATGCCCCCTATGCCCTCTTATATTTAATTTAATGATGGAGCCCCTGGCGGAACATATCAGATCCAATAGAAACATCTCCGGCATAACAATTGGCAAAACAGAATATAAAATCAATTTATTTGCTAATGATGTGATTCTGATCATCTCCAACCCTATTGCTTCCCTGGCTTCAGTACAATCTGTTCTGCAAAACATTAGCAGTGTCTCATATTATAAAGTAAATGCAGATAAGTCCTCAATGCTGAATCTAGGCACAGATGGCACAGCTAGCAATCTTATAAGTCACAAATGTCCATTTCCATGGGCAGACCACAACATTACCTATCTCTGTATCACCCTCACTAACTCTACTAAAACATTATTCAGGCACAACTATGTAGAAGCCAAACACATGCTCATCCAAGATACCAACAATCTATCTAAATTTGAATTTTCATGGTCAGGTAGACTAGCTGCCTTCAAGATGACGTATTACCCAAGTTACTGTTCATCTTCTGAACCGTTCCAATCCCTCTTACATGCAAATACCTTAACTCACTACAATCTATTATACACAAATTTCTAGGGCAAGGCAAGAAATCTAGAAGTTCTCACACTAAACTTATAAAACATAGGAACGCTGGAGGCATTGGGTACATAGACATACAGGACTACTACTGGGCCACTATTCTTACACAACTAAAAGAATGGCTAACACCAAACCCGTCTGCATCATGGGGCAACATCAAGGCCCCCATGAACCCAAATGGCAACCTTAAACTATGGCTTTATTGTACACTGGCCACACCATATTAGCCATTACTCACAAACTATACAAGCTACGGTCAAAGCTTGGAAAACACTCTTTTAACTCAAATGGACAACAACCCCCACAAAACCAATTCTACTACCAATACAGACTCTCTATCTTTTAATTCCAGATATAGCGATTCCAGATTGGTTAACATCCCAGGTGTGCAACCTAAAAGAACTACACAAAACCACTGCTCGCAATACATTTGATCAAGCACAAATCCAACTTTAGATACCCAGCTCAGACTATCTTACCTAGCACAGGATTAAACATTGCGTAGCTACTCTTCCACTCCTAGAAAATCCCTGCTAACATCTGGCAGTTTCTGTTTACACAGAACTCCAAATATAAAGGGATCTCACTGATATACTCTACTTTGCAAGAAAAACACACAAACAAAAATCTCAAAGATTGGGAAGAAGAACTGCAGGTCACCGTATCCGAAACTCAATGGCAATTAGCTCTGCGTTCCGTATACAAAGCCACCCGCTGCTCCGCTTTATGGGAACTAACGCAAAAAATAACACTTAGGTGGTACTTAACCCCCAAACGCCTTTCCAAAATCTACCCACAACACCCACCACATTGTTGGAGTGAATGCGCCCATTTTGGCACACTCTACCATATATTCTGGGAATGCCCATTACTGAAGACCATTTGGCAGAATATCACAAAAATCCTAGCAGACATAACACAGCTAGATACACCACTAAACCCTCCTCTAGCCATTTTAAACATATATCCTGAGAATTTCCCTCCACAATTTAAAACAGTTAATACCCATATTCTTCTAGCTACTAAACTGCTCCTCGCAAGAAACTGGAACTCAGAAACTATTCCATCAATATCTGAGACTACAACTCTAGTACAAACTCACCATTCTTTCGAATACATATTCGCCTATGGAAACATGTCGCAACTGAAATTTATCAACACCTGGGCCCCTTGGATGCAATGGTACAAAGCCCTTATATCTATCATGTCACAGGATCATTCATGATGCCACCTATGTGCTGCCTTGTTCTTTTCTCTCTTTATCTTCCTTTCCTTTCCTCCTTCTTCCTACTCTCTTTCTTTTTGTCTCCACCCCCTCCCCTTAGACCCCCCTCCCCCTCCCTGCTCTCTATTGCTCTTGTTTGATACACAATGTAAGTGAGAATTTAATTCGAGGTGTGTCGTCTTCCCTCTCCATTGACACAAACTGTTCCCAGATGGGGTGTCTGGAGCAGGGGAGCGACGTACCGCGTCTACCGTTTTTATGTTACTACAATTTCAAGTTTGTTTTGTTTTATGTTAAGATACTGTACGGTAATACGCCTTTATCTAAAATTGATTTCCTGTCTATTGTAATGCATGACTGTAATCACCTATTACCGTTCCGCTTAACTGTTAATGTGAAAACTTTCATTAAAAATGATTTGAAAGAAAATGTGGGCCTGCTGGTTCACCTTCACTTTCTCCCAGGCCTACTCTGAGATTATGTCTTCAAATATCTGACTGGTCCCTTTTATTTTATAGTATATTATATTTCAGGTCTAATATCACACGTATTGAATGCAGAAGCACTCGAATCCCTGACCACCCCCCCCCCCCCCAATCCTCACTTCAATTTTCGCTGTCCTTTCCACCTTTTCCCCAACTTCTAGTTTCTTCTTTTCAATACCCCAATCCTCGCTTGGGGATTCCTGGATATACAGTTGTATTCTGTGTAACTTATCATACATGCGGTCTGGCAATTTACTTACTGACTTGTCCTGTTCTGTCTGGTCAACAGTCTGTATGTGTGATAAACTGTTGTTGTACTACGTTATAATTATAACATTTATTTTGTCAATACAAACTTATTGAACAAAAAATACAGTATATCTACAAACAGTTCCTTAAGAGCCTTTGAAGATCTTCAAACTAGCTTTCAGTTATCTCAATCAATGTACATCTACTACCTCCAACTCAAGCATGCAGTTAGAGCAGGTTCAAAAAGAAAGGGATGGCTCCACACCACAGCAAGATTGATGCATTTTACAACTGTCTATTTTCACTGTGCCATCAAAAAAATACAGGAACACTTTTGATGCGTTTCACAGGAACAATATATGCTTGTTCACAACTGTTAGAACACAATGGAAGGTGGCCAAGCTGCAGCTCTCCCCAGTCCTACTTTTTTATTTTATGCAAAACTATGGGCCCACTAAAGTGCTTATTTTCAGGTGCTATGCTGCTGGCTTCCTATCTTGCACATTAGCCCTTTCATATGGAGATTCTTTGGAAATAAAATGTTGGTACCTCTTCACTTAACGTAACACAAAAAATATCTCAGCTGTATATTAAGCTCCTTGAGGGTAGGGACTGATATGAATGTACAATATATATGTAAAGCGCTGTGTAAATTGACAGCGCTATATAAGTTCCTGAAATAAATATTATATCATGTATAAAGCTGTCCATTATACTCCTTCAAAGTTACATAAAATGTGTGTATTGACTGAACCACTATGTAATAGATGTAAAATGAATAATAGAGACCTCATTCATTTGCTGTGGATATGTCCTAAAATGCACACATATTGGACGAGGGTTATTACCACTATAAATAAAGTATTTCAAACCACTGTTAGAGAATATCCCCAAACAATGCTTACTACTACTAGGTATCCTTAGTGATCTCCCAGTCCAAGATCCTTGCAGGGAAGCAATAGCTAGGGATTTGTTCCAGGCCCGCAGACTAATTCTGCTGCTTTTGAAGTCTGCGAAACCACCCTCTCATGTAGACTGGATCAAACAAATGGGAAAGATACTCAGGCTGGAAATATGTATATACTGTATATACAACAAGGAGGTGTACAGGTAAATTTGAGAGGGTTTGGTCTTCATAGCTAGATACACCGGGACTGAGCCCTCTCGAATTAGTAGTGGACAGGCTTGTTTTTTGACTGAGAATGCATGCCATCTGATATTGATTTCTCTTTCAATTGTATATTATTCTTTCCTTTGTGTGATATGCTTCTTTTGGTGTGCACCTACAGGTACATTGTACTTGTTTGAATGCTTAACAATGTATTGCTTTTTGATATTTTAACCACTGACTATGCACAATGGATTATGCCATTGTGCATTGTTGTCTTTATTTCTTTTGCAAATTTTAATTAAAAAAACACATCCTGATTTAAAGATAAGCTGACCTGCAACAGTAAAATTTTGAGGATGCAATGGGTTTGATTTACTATAATAAAACTGTAGTGTGAAAAATCGTGTGCAGCTTTGCATAGAAACCAATCAGCTTCCAGATTTTTTGGTCAAAGCTTAATTAACCAAACTGAAGTTAGAGCTGCACCAGATTTTGCACTCTCCAGTTTTAGTAAATCAACAGCCATTGGCTTTTGCAAATGGCTCTAAAATTGACTAGATAATTGTACCATACTAGCCACAGAATAGTCTAAGTGTGGAAGACTTTTGCAGGCAGAAATAGCAAAAATAACTGTAGCACCCTCTAGTGTGTGATAGAAGTGAGAGTAGGAAAATTATAGTTTAGCTCAGAGCTAAGCCAGAGCTAAGGAATCTTAGTCAGAGCTTTCTAAAGTTCAGGGCTGGGTGACTCATCCTGACTGCACTCCGGTGCCTCCCCCTGGTCTAGAAGGTTGGATAATCTTCTAAAATGAGTGGGTGGAGGTTAGGAGGAGCTGTCTTGAATATTTATGGAGCCTCAGCCAATCCTCAGAGGTAGGCTGGAAGGGGGCTGAGGCCACTCCATAAATAGACATGGACCATGCCAGCAGGAGCAGTCGGTGGAAGATGGAGATACAGTATTGTGGAGGCTGTTGGTGGCCCTCAGGAGTACCCCTTAGTCTGGGGTGAGGGGTGCCCTGCCATGGGCTGGGACTTAGGTGCTGGAAGGATCCTGCTAAAACACACAAGTAGAGGCATGGAAGCAAGAGAGAGGACAGAGTCAGTAGTGAACACTGTTGGGTACTAATCAGGGGGAAGACTGCCACATGTAGCCAGTCTCCCTGAAGACAACGGTGTGCTTAAATTTTCATCCTTCCCTGAGAGATCTCCTGAGAGTCAACCGAGTTGGCTTAGGAAGAGTCAGTCAGGTGAACTGGTGTGGGAAGTTAGCCTGGAGGGCTAGTGAAAGGGGCAGCTGCCTGAAGAGGTGTAGGATCAGTGACCACAGCGGAAATGTTACAAGCTGTTTCACTACACTGTGCTACACACAAAGGGGCTACGGGTTCCTGCCTGTAAAGGGCCATTGCTAATCTGACTGGGAGCCTGTCAGATAAATTAAAGTGATTCAACTGGAGCAAGCAAGTGCTGTGTAGGAGGAAAGTAAAGGAGACTGTATATAGACTGTATATAGGAAGATGTCCCTGAAGTTTTGCTGGATGTTTGCTGAAGTCAAGTGGGCATCCCAAAACCTCCCATCCCTATTCAAGTTATTAACCCCCTAATAAACAACAAAAACAAAGTCACAGACTCTTCTCTCTTTTGGGCGCTTGTGAAGGAGTGGGGCATCCAATTTCACCAGCAGTCCCTACGGAGTGTGCTACATAACCTTAACATGAATATGTGTACTGAAATTTGGAGGTTAAACTAGGGTAGGAATGCCATTCAAAGTGCTTGGCAGGCTCTCGTAGGCATCATCCCAGGTTCCATAGATACATTACATAGCATATTTTGGTAACAGGACTTTAAATATGCCTTAGGAGAGTCAACACACGTAAATAAAAAATATCAAATTTTAATTATAAACAGGTTAAGAGATGTAAATGTATTACAAAGTGACAATAATAAAATCATTGACGTTACATATCATATGCATAGCTTGAGGTTCATACAACAAATTGTCTGAACAAGGGGCTATGCGTTTTGTGGGGACACCCGCTTCTTCAGGACTCTAGGATGTTTATGATATGAGAGACTCTAGCCATATATGATAATAAGTAAATCCAAACAATTACTGAAACAAAACCAAAGGGTATCCACTAGATCCACTTGGAGAGTGTGCCCACCGGCCCATGGGACAGTGAACCAAATCTGTGCATATAGGGAATAGTCCTATTTTGTTCAAAATTCAATGGGACCAGAAATGGGTTTCAGAGGGGTTGATCCAAAGACGCAGATGAAGGAGTGTATATCTCCTCTCCCTCACGTCTGAGCAGAGGTGAGTCCCATGGCTGGTAGGCACACTCTCCCTCCATTTCATATAATAAAAGTCCTAGAGTCTTGAAGAAGTGGGTGTCCCTGCGAAACGCATAAACCCTAGCGCGGACAATTGTCTGTCCATGTTTATCCGATCCGCCAGACAGATGGAAAATAGGTTTTCCATTCGTCTGTTTTTGGCGGATAGGAGCAGATTGGGTGTCAGTGGACATGTCCCCGCTGACATCCGTTGCTCCATAGAGGACAATGGAGCGTCCGTTCGGGTCCGCCTGAAAAACTGACAGGCGGACCCGAACAATCCGCTAGTGTGAAAGAGCCCTAAGGCATATCTAAAGTACCGTTACCAAAATATGCTATGTAATGTATCTACTTAACATGAATACAGTTGAATTCCCTGAAATTCAATATTTTTATTTTTTTTTTAAATATTGGGCCATTCCAAGTAGAACCAGCTTGTAAGGCATTACTGGGACATATACAAGACATGGTAATTGTTTCTTGTAATAACATCAGCTCATATTGCTTATACTAATTAAACTTTGTTTTATTACATTATTAGCCACTAGTAAAAGTGTCACAGCTTTGAAAATATAGGTGGGTTACTGTTTTATTTTCTGTGACAAACAGATGAACTATTATCATCAAGCTGAAATCATAGGAAGTCGTAACAATGTCAATATTACTAACTACACCCAGTTTAGTATAAAAGGAGCCTAGCAAGTGTCAGTGCATTGAACACTGCTCTGGAGAGTAGACAGCACCTTAGATTCTCTGTGTATCAACACTGTAAGGAGATCCATCATGTCTCACCGCTCCATCCTGGCCTCATCTGGACATAAGCACTTCAGTTCTGGTTCTGTTTCTTTACCCAAACTTTCCAGCTCACACAGCTTCTTATCACACTCATCTAAAAATGTTCACAAGACCCAGCATTGTTTCAGCAGCAAGAGTGACCATTTTGTTGGGTCAAAGGGACCTAAGATTTCAGTGGGAAGTTTCCATTTCGGAAAAAGTGGACATGGACATGGACATGGATCTGGATTTGGTAATGATGGACATGGTCATGGATTTAAAGGAATGTCTGGTTCTGGAGGGATCACAGCAGTTACTGTAAACCAGGGTCTTCTGGCTCCTCTCAATCTGGAAATTGACCCAAACATCCAAAGAGTTAGAACAGAAGAAAAGAACCAAATTAAAGGCCTGAATAATAAATTTGCCTCCTTTATTGACAAGGTGAGAATTGTCAAGTTAATGTATAATGAAAGGAAAAGGTATATGTACATATGATTAAGTGGCCGATAATATTTATAAGGTAAAAAAGAAAGGTGTATGTATTATGTTGTGTTTGATTAAAGTCCTAAGGTTGTATCCCTTAAATGTACAAATTATTTTGCATGAGCAGTGCAGTTTGGTGTTATCATGTATGAATGCCCCCACAATGATCTGCAGGCTTCTCCAAATTACTTAAAGAGGAGTTCTGCCCGCCCCTTTAAAAATTAAAAGTCAGCAGCAACACACACTGTAGCTGCTGACTTTTAACATTAGGACACTTACCTATCCTGGAGTCCAGTGATGTCAGCACTGCAGCCGATGTTTACATCGGCTGGTCGGGTGCTGCCGCCGCCATTGCTGGTAAGAGGACCCGGCAGTTTAGCCTTTTGGCTTCATGGCCAGGTCCCTACTGCGCATGCACGAAGCACAATGTGCTCTCCCACTGGCCCGGCAGAAGAGGAGAGAGGCCAAGCTGCTGATGTACTTTGCCGTGGCCCAGTCTCCCAGAAGTGGGGACAGGGTACCTGTAAAAAACAGATACCCACTCCCCCTGAAAGGTGCCAAATGTGGCACCAGAGGGGGGGGTCAGATAAGCGGAAGTTCCACTTTTGCTTTAACATTATTTCTCAGCATATACTTTACTTAAAATGTTATACACAGGATGTCTATGAAAATATGCTGCCCTTAATATAGTGAATATGAATGCAATAGGGCTGATTTACTAAAGGGTAAGAGAAATGTAATTCAAAAGTTGTGTGAATATTCACCTTAATTATCCAAACATGTGAAAAGCACATGCACATGATTGTATATTCATAATTAACAGGAATTTGCTTTTCACATTATTGAATAATTGAAGTAAATATCCAAACACATTTTTTGTGCAGATTTTTAACTCCTTTAGTAAATCAGCCTCATTGATTTTAAATTGAAGTATGAAAACATTAGTTCTTCAGCCTCCTAAATGAACCGATTTCCACATGAGTGATATGCAGTTCATTCTAGTGAACCGTGTTATTAATGGAAAAATGGATGTGCATATTCTGTACTAAATGATACTGTCCCAGTCAAAGAACATGGGAAATATTTGAATAAAATGTTGTTGCCAATCCAATCTGGCTTAGGTTCATGTGAAAGCTTGTATATTACTGTATTTTAGCCCATTTGTATACCCATAAGCAATTATTTTATACTCCCAACACAGGTACGATTTTTGGAACAGCAGAACAAGATGCTGGAGACCAAATGGGGTTTTCTACAAGAGCAGAAGACAGCCAGGTGTCAGATTGAACCTCTGTTTGAGGCTTTTATTGGCAACCTCAGGAGACAGCTGGAGAATCTAGAATGTGAGAGAGCTCGTCTGGATGCAGAGAGGAACAGCATGGAGGGCACCGTAGAGGAACTAAGGAGAAGGTACCAATACTATTCCACACTAATACATTAATGTATGGAGAACCCTGCATCTAACATTAAAGTTTTACCCTTTCCATGTTTTGGGGCCAGGCTCAGACTGGCAACATGGAAATTCTAGTATTAGTCTTTAACTCCTAGCATTTAGTTCTTAAAGCAGAACTAAGCTCACAATTAAACGCCTACTCAAAATAAAGCTTGTTAGAAATGTTCTTTATTTTATTAAATCCTTAATCAAAAATCCTTCAATCAAACACATACAGTGTATACTACATTTAAAGAATGCCTCTGGTGTTAACTGTCTCAGCTGCCAGTGTGCTTATGGCAGCTCTCAACAAAACTTACACTGAAATGTCTGATGTTATAGTTGTGTAGCACCATGACAACTGCAGTCCTAAATAAAGGCAAAGATTGTTTTCAGCTACAAAAGAATTCAAGGGTATACATTTGGTTTGATACTGTATTAAGCTTTTTAGGAACAGGTAGGGCTTTAATTTGGTAGCCAATTTAAATATATATATATACTGTATATAAACACATGCATGGAGTCACTCATAAATTCAGTAGTGATAGGACTGCAAGCAATACACAGGATGCCGTGAAGAGGCCCTGCAGCTTACACATGTGTTTGCAAATGCATGCTAACTAAACCCTTGTTTTTAACGCATACTGTTGGACCGGTTGATTCAGTTGGATAGCAGACTGGTCGGTGAGTTGAGCTGGGAATTTCTCTGGTTTTAACTTTCATGCGTTTGCCCATGTATGCTCCTTGCTGTGAAGGCCAGTTGTAGGTAGGGGCAGCGGCCATCTCTTATCATCCCAATCATCCAACATGATTTACATCCAACATCATTGTTGTGAGTATTTTGGAAGGGAAAATTATTTTTGTTCAATTTTTATTTACACTTTTATTTTTCTTCATGGGGGGGGGGGTTTGGATCTATTAAGTATAGACCAGATCCACACCCCCATACAGCTGTGCAGCAGCAGATCATTTGTAATAGTGATCTATTGCTGTCTGCAACAGCTCTGCCTGGGCCTACTTACTAAGAGTAAGTGCACTGACGTGACTTGTGAAGACATTACACTTCCAATGTAAATACTAAACAGAAGCATGGAGGTTGATTTACTAAATGCAAATAGACTGTGCACTTTGCAAAGTGCAGTTGCCCCAGAGCTTAGTAAACGAGGTAAGGCTTCACCTTGTAAAGTGTACCCGATCATGTGCACGGAAAAAAAAAAGCATTTTTGCTTGCACATGTTTGGATGATGGAAGTTAGTAGAGCTTCTGCTCATTCACTAAGCTCCGGAGCAATTGCACTTGCAGAATGTAACTGCACTTTGCAAAGTGCGCAGTCTTTTTGCCTTTAGTAAATCAACCCCATTGTGTTTACATTCATTTATGCAGTGTGTTCCTATGAAATAAACTGTAGAAGCATTGGAAGCCCAGGAGATGATAATTTCAGGAATGAATGCTGACTGTCATTGACAGCCTTCAGTTTCAACCCAAACCCCCACTGGGACACACAGGAGCTACTGATCTCCAGTGACATTTTAAAACAGCACTGGGACAAATAGTCACTCTACTCACAGCATTGTATATAGACACTGGGGACTCTAGTGGTTTAGAATTTAAAAAAAAAACTAAACAGGGGGTCAAGGCATAAAGATATGCTATACAAATATTACAAAAATTGGATTAAAAAAGTTAATAATTTACAGATTTTTTAGCATGTAAAGGACATTTGAGAGAATAAAAACGTGTCTTTTTTACAGATATGAAGATGAAGTCAACAGAAGAACAGGTGCCGAGAATGAATTTGTTTCTCTGAAGAGGGTAAACATTTTAAAATGATTCACAGCTTTCTGTATTGTCACTTAAATCAACACTAATAACTCCATATTTCTAACTTTAGGATGTTGATGCTGCTTTCATGAACAAAGCTGAACTTCAGGCCAAGGCCGACTCCCTGAACGATGAGATCAGCTTCCTTAGGACCTTGTATGATGCGGTAAATAACGCTCCTTTTGGGTCATAAGCACAATCATTAATTCATTTATAATGCTACACTGTAGTTGCTGAACCTATTTTCTAAATTTGCAGGAAATCAATCAACTCCAAGCTCAGATTTCAGACACTTCAGTTCTTGTGTCCATGGACAACAGCCGAGACCTTGACATCAATGGTATCATCTCTGATGTCAGAGCTCAATATGAAGAGATTGCTAACAGAAGCAGAGCCGAGGCTGAAGCCATGTACCAATCCAGGGTGAGTATGTTATAATTAGAGGTACAATCATGCATTGTAATTCACAATAGATTCAGCTAGACATGAATAGTTTGAATAAGTGATGGAGAGGAAAATGGTATATGTTCCCCACAGCTGATATTCTGCCAAGGCATATGTTAAAACAGTATATTAATTTAATGAGACTAATACTGTCAGTACATTGACCCAGTGTAAAAACACCTATGGTGTGCTTCCACCTGGCTACCTTAAGACCATCTGTATAATAGATCATAATTTTAGATTTTGATTTCAGCCAACCCTTTTCCTTGAAACTACATAATATGCTATGTATATTTCAGCCCAAGGTTAAAATGCATTAAAGAGCATCTCTTCCCTCCCACAAAATGTAATATACTACATTGTAAAGCTCCTTAGATGTGGTGCCTGCATTCAATTTTTTTCTTGGCCTTTACCTTTTTTTTCACTTGGTGATACTGCAAAAAACACAAATTCCATTTCCTCATTCTACTGTATCTATGGAGGGAGCCATGGTTTTTACCATGACTTCAAATATTTCTTCCTCTCCATCTCTATTACATGTTAGTGGATGGGATTAGTGGTTTACAGAAGGAAGAAAACCTTGTTTGTGCACTCAGTTCAACTCACTGGAAGTAACCAAGGCACCGCATTTCTGGTCAGATCAACACACATTTTCTTTACTTGCTGAAAATGTTTTTAGCATGAAAAAGGAAAATGAATGCAGCCACCACATCAAAATAATCTGAAAAATATTAATTTTTTTGGGGTGGGGGGTAGATAGCATCTGTGTTCATTTTTTTTCTGGCAAGATCTTCTACTTATGATAATTCAAATTAAAATAGTAGTTTTATATCTTGATATAATAAAAAATGCAGTTTGCTATGAGACACGAGCCTTCAAATAAAATGGTGCATGGAATAACGAATGGAATTAAAACATTTGGTGTCCACAAATATTCAGAATTTTCCTTTTTTTATTATCTACAGTTTGAAGACCTGCGAATGGCAGCTGGAAGAAATGGAAATGATCTGCAGAACAGCCAAAATCAGATTGCGGATCTTAATCGAACAATTCAGAAGCTTAAAGGTGAAATTGAATGTGCCAAATCCCAGGTATAAATCCAGTGTTTTTTATCATTTTAAGATCAACTTTACAATATTGTTTAGGGTTTTTAACAGGGTCATAACACTTGTTTAGATGAATGTTTAATGTTATCTTTTTCCAGATTTAGACTAACCAGAAAGGCCTTTTGCTTCCCATTTTTAAATGTTTATATTGGATCACCTTGCTTAAAGTATAATTCCTTTGTAATATGTAATTTATTGTTTTCGTATTGATATAATGAAAAAAGAACATTTTCAGCACTTGTTCCATTGAGATCCTTTTTGCTCATGTATATTTTGTCAAGCTGATTGAACTCAAATAAAACAAAGGAGACATTCAATTTACCAGATTAAAAAAAGAATGCATGTTATTTAATCATTTCTAGCGTGCTGCACTTGAAGCTGCCATCAAGGAAGCTGAGGGAAGTGGTGAAGCTGCTGTCAGGGATGCCAAGCAAAAATTGTCTGAATTGGAGGGTGCCCTACAGAAGGCCAAGCAGGACATGGCTCGCCAACTAAGAGAATACCAGGAACTGATGAATGTTAAACTGGCTCTGGATATTGAGATTGCCACTTATAAGAAAATGCTGGAAGGAGAAGAGCACAGGTATATATTTCAGATGTCAGGCAAGGAACATGCTTACTGGAAGATAAAACAAAATGATTACCTCATCAGTCTGCTGTTGCTCTTTTACTGTCCATTGCCAGGCTTGGGGTAGGGAGGTGGTCTAGCTGTGCTATTTAGCTGCATCAGAGAAAAGTCAGGTCACCAGGATGGCTGTGCTTTATGGCAGAGCCGGAGTGTACATTTCAGTACGGGCCTCAAGCGTATTATTAGACTGGGGACTGCAAAAGTTGTAAATTCCTACAGACATAAACATTTTTGCTAATCTGTCACAATTGGGCAGCAATATTCCAATGGACAGGTGGTGTATGTAAGGGTCAGAACTGAGAAATCTGCATTTTCTTTATATGTAACAAATACATTTTAGGTCTCCAGATTCTGCCTGATAGTCTGTTCAAATGCTATTTACTAGATAATGTTCATAGTAAGAAAAAAATTCTTACAAAATGAATGCTAAAATTCTTTTAATTTTTCTCTTTTTCAGGATAGGTGCAGAGGGACATGTAAACATTTGTAAGTAAAACAATTTATTCCATATTTAATAAAAAAAAAAAAACCTATGAGCAAATTCACATACAGCATTAATGTGGATTATATGCCTCCCACATTTAGTGTGGAAATACTTAGAAATTAATAATTGTTCATTAGTAAAATAAACTATATTCTATTACTTATTTTTTACCACAGGTACTATACTCTAAACTATGTGTTAATTTTTTTGGGGATTAATAATACTGTGCAAAAATAATGTTTCTAATTTCAGTCAACCACCGACCATCTGAAACTAACTACACCTATCTTTATATTCTAAAATATAGAGATAAGAGGGCTAGAGAGTGTGGGTTAATGAATCTTTAATTAAAGTGTGCTTGCCCTTGAGGAAAATTTGAGTAGACTTGCTGGCTTCATAATAGCGCATTATCTAGTGATGTTGTCTGAACATGTATATACATATTGGCATAAGCTATCCATTTGTTTCAGCTGTCCTGCACTCCAGCACTGGAGGAAAACACCATTCTTCAGGAAAGTCCCATGAAACTAGTGGCCACCACCACCAGCCCCACCACCATCATCATAAGGGAGGATTCAGCTCCAGAAGCCATGTCCCCATAAGCAAGCATCACTCCAGCCATGGACATCACTGCTAAAGTGGAGATCTATATACAGAGATATGATGAAGCTGCGCAATTGATGCATGACATAAAAGCCTACATAGAAATGTAGAAATCTCCTTTTCATATTATGTCTATATATGAATTAGGGGTGCTGGCTTGCTTATTAGTGTAGTCTAAATATATTGTTTGCTGTATATATTTGTCACATTGTATGCTGTAAAATGCTTCAATAAACAGTAATGCATGTTCTGGCATCTGCTGTAATTATAAATACTGACACTAGCTCAAATTACATTTCCCGTTGATAATTTGCAAATCTAATTTTGACCACTGGGAGTATAAAAATGGATGAAGAGACTAGCTCAGCTCATTACCCGTGTATATTACCCTCATTTATACAGAAAACACATATTATGCACGTCGGTTAAGCATATATTACCATTGCTATTGTTTAATGTCCTACTCACACACTTTAGTGCATGCACTGGTAGATGCAGATTAACCTACCAGCTGGAACAGAATGGGGCTAGTGATCAGCAATAAAACAACCTTTATCTACCAGTGGCATCCTGGGATTCCTGCTCAGTTGCTAGGCGTTCATTAAGTTTTAAGCAACAGGGAATTGATCCCCCACTTATACTGACCACCATTGTAAAAAGGATCATTAACCACCAATGCAAGGACGCACTTTTTTTCACCAACTTCGAACGTTAGGGAACACCACATTTTTTTCTACTGTATGCAGTTCTTTTTCGGTTACTATTATTCATTTCATTTTAAGATTATTTCTGAAAATAATGTTGAATAATTGAGCAAAGGGCATATGAAATTGATCTTCTCTGGGTGTCAAATATGATGGGTAGGTTACATTGTTTATCCTTTTTGCAACTTTTCTGACCATAGTAATGAGCAATAGCCTGCAGATATATTTATTTTTATTAGGGGTACCCCAAGACCTGGACATTATTTGAAGGTTTCCCCTGAGGAAAAAAAAAAATAGAAAGTCTGCCCCAGAATATAAAGCGCACTAGCAACTGTCTATGAAATATTAATAACAGCGATCACAATAAGGATTCAGCTCAGTATCATAATTTCATACTGAGTGGGAAATACATAATGTACAGCGTGTCATTCATTCTGTTAGTTTAGGTTTGTTTTATGTATGGAAACTTGGGTCTGACCTGCCCAGGAATTCTTAAACATTTCAGAATTGTCATAATGCTAATTCAGGCCTGCCAGTATGTTTTTTTCTTACTTTGGAGAGAAAGCCTGACAAAGTTGCAAATGAATCTAGGATTCCAAATCTGCAATATTGTAATGCATCACTGTAGCAGTGAGCAACTGTTCCTGATATGAACTGAATTGCTGCAGAAAAGTACCAATTCACCTCCCTCCAATTTCTAAATACATAAAGATTAATTTAGGAAAATAGAAAACTTCCACTTGGTAAATGAGGTGCAGCTGTGGTCACTTCAGTAATACAATATTGTACAAGTAAAATTCCTTTCTTTAATTTCCATATACAAAACTATATACTCAGAGTAAACATAACCTTACATTTTCACTGACCTAGATGGATAATTTTTAAGTAAACCTTTTTTTACTCCATTGGTCAATCAACCCCAAATATTATATCTGTGAAATGAAACCCAGTTCTTGTGGTGGATTAATTCATTCCCACCCTTGCAACTGGCATTGTTTGATTGAAGGGATTACATTGTATTTATATATACAGGTGTGTTTGGGATCATTATCATGATGGAATGCTGCCCTTCGGCCCAGTTTCTGAAGGGAGGGGATCATGATCTATTCCGTATGTCACAGTCAGGGGCGTAACGATAGGGGTTGCAGGGGTTGCAATTGCAACCGGGCCCCATGGTCCAGGGGGCCCATCTGCCTCCCTTGTACACCTGAATAGGAGGGATGGCGGGTGTGGTATTTAGAGGACCCAATCTCCTCCATTTTCCTCCATCCAGTTTACTTGTCTTCTGCTGTTCCCAGGGTCCCTGTGTGCTTCCCCTGTCCCCCCACAGAGCTGCTGTCTTCCTCCCTGCTCTCTCCTGCCAGATGCTGTAGAGCAGGGGTAATAAAGGGACCCGCAATAGGAGTAAAGGGCCCCAGTATCAGTGGGAAGAGGGAAGGGCCCTGACCAGGGGTCAGGGGGCCCTTCATAGTTTCTTGCACCGGGGCCCTGAAGGTTCTAGTTACGCCTCTGGTCACAGTACATGTTGGCATTCATGGTTCCCTCAATGAACTGTAGCTCCCCAGTGCCGGCAGCGCTCATGCAGCCCCAAACCATGACACTCCCACCGCCATGCTTGACTGTAGGCAAGCCACACTTGTCTTTGTGCTCCTCACCTGGTCTCCACCACACACGCTTGACACCATCTAAATAAAATACGTTTATCTTGGTCTCATCAAACCACAGGACATGGTTCCAGTAATCCACGTCCTTAGTCTGCTTTAGTGTTGAGCGAACCCGGACTGTAACGTTCGGGTCCGTACCGAACTTTAGGGTGTCCGTGGCACGGACCCGGACCCGGACATTTCAAAAATCGTTCGGGTTCGGTCTTTCGTCTGATTCCTGCACCTAATGACCTTGGTACAGGACACCAAACTACTCTGGTTCTATTTGCATAAAATAAATCTACCACAGTTCGCACACACCACCTCTGGTCCACTCCTCGTGTTTCTGTTCACACCGAACGGATGTCAGTTCGTACCGCCACCCTCACAGTACCAAACCCCGACGTACTCGCGACGGCCGTGACCCCTCGATGTCAAGTAACTCCCTTGGTACTTACGGTTGTACATGACACTGGTCTCCGCATTGATCTTGGAAGTCCCGGGGCCACGTTCTTTGATACTTCC
>BLSH010335368.1:912369-927667 GCA_018402905.1 Glandirana rugosa
AAGATTTTAGTAGAAGTTTGATCCCGTTCACGGGATGTTTATTTACCCCTATCCCTTTTATATTTGTAGGGCACTTGCCCTAGTTTGAAGATGATTTTAGAACAGTTATATGGCTTCTACCGTTAATTAATACTTTTCAGACACAGTTTGAAGATGATCCACATTCACCTCCATTTTTGCTTTTTTTATGTTTTTATTTTTTAAAAAATATTTACAGTTATTTCCCTGTCCCCATTTTTTTGTAGGGCACTTGCCCTACCCTTACCCCCATTTTACTTCCTTTTGCAGCCCTCTGGGGCTTTCCAGGACTTTCCTACAGCCATTTTTGTGCCTAAAAGTTCGGGTCCCCATTGATTTCAATGGGGTTCGTTGTCCGTGCGATCGTTCGGGTTCCGTCCGGACCCGGACCCGGACTTTGTCACGAAGTTCGGACGGACCAGCAGAACCCGAACTTCCAGGTGTTCGCTCAACTCTAGTCTGCTTGTCTTCAGCAAACTGTTTACGGGCTTTCTTGTGCATCATCTTTAAAAGGGGCTTCCTTTTGGGACAACAGCCATGCAGACCAATTTGATACAGTGTGCGGCGTATGGTCTGAGCACTGACAGGTTGACTCCCCACCCCTCCAACCTCTGCAGCAATGCTGGAGCACTCATACGTCTATTTCCCAAAGACAACCTCTGGATATGATGCTGAGCATGTGCACTCAACTTCTTTGGTCGACCATGGCGAGGCCTGTTCTGAGTGGAACCTGTCCTGTAAAACCACTGTCTTGGCCACCATGCTGCAGCTCAGTTTCAGCATCTTGGCAATCTTCTTATAGCCTAGGTCACCTTTATGTAAAGCAATAATTCTTTTTTTCAAATCCTCAGAGAGTTCTTTGCTATGAGGTGCCATGTTGAACTTCCAGTGACCAGTATGAGAGAGTGAGAGCAATAACACCAAATTGAACACACCTGCGCCCCATTCACACCTGAGACCCTGTAACACTAATGAGTCACGAGACACCAGGGAGGGAAAATGGCTAATTGGGCCCAATTTGGAAATTTTCACTTGGGGTGTACTCACTTTTGTGGCCAGCGGTTTGGACATTAATGGCTGTGTGTTGAGTTATTTTGAGGGGACAGCAAATTTACACTGTTATAAAAGCTGTACACTCACTACTTTACATTGTAGCAAACTGTCATTTCTTCAGTGTTGTCACATGAAAAGATATAATAAATATGTACAAAAATGTGAGGGGTGTACTCACTTTTGTGAGATACTGTATGTAACTATGAATGCAGGGAGAAGTAACAGGCTCATCTAAATGAACCTCTTACCCCTAATTGGACTCATTCTTTTGCACCCCCAACACTTCATTCACCCATTACATCTGGGTATAGATTAGCACACCTCTCCTTCCAGTCACATTAAAGTGCTGCTGGGTATCAGAGTAGCCATTTCCCTTAAGAACGTGGGAAAAGGCAGTGCATTATCTGAAGTTACTAAAGAGTGCAATTAGTTTAAATAAGTTAAAATATTTATTTAAGTGTTAAATAAAGTGGTTGGAAACCCCTAAAATGAGAAACTAACAAAGCATCACCCTCTATAGTGTGTATTAGCCTCAATCCAAACCACACAGTGTGGTTCCTATCTGTTCTCTCTGCTTTCTGTCACTTCTGACAGGTTATGCCAACATCACAGAGTCCAACGAGATGGCCCCATCCCCTTTAGCACACACAAGATGATTAACAACCTTAGCAGTGCATGTTTCCCTATGAGACTGTGTAGAGGGGGGGTGTCCATTCTCTACACTTAGGTTTTGACTATGCTCAGCTCCCTGCACTATGCGTGTGACATCATATCCCCACCCCCTGCCTTCTGAAGCTCAGAAATTAGGTGTAAAATGTGTGCTTTAATAGACTGTAGAGAAGACTGGAGATAATCAGGTACAACCTATGTAGGAGGATTCGTTTAATCTCTGTGTATCACCAGAGTGTAGTCACTTTACTGGGTATATGTAAGGGTTTACAGCCACTTTAAGACTAGTTAGTTTCTCCTTTTGAAAGCAGATAATACTTAGTTGCTGACATGAAAGATGGAACCTTTTCTGGAAGTTTTGGTAGAGTTAGTTCACTATTATATATGTTGCCATTTAAATGTATCTGTGACATAATAACATACATTTGTGGATGATTCATTTATTTTATCCCAAGATGACAAAGTGTTCTATGTAGCATGGATCTTCAAGAAATGTGTTTTTTGTAAACACAATTTAAAATCTGTTTTATAATTAACGTGTCACTAAACCCACACCATAAAAAACAATCAATAAATGGTGTATTACATACTGTTCATACTCACTCAGTCAATATGAGATTCATTTTCTGTATTCAGCAAAAAACCTGGTTGATCCTGCTGCTCTCTATCTTCACCTTCTGTCCAAGTCCATAATTCAGCTAGGGTCTTTGCAGCTGTAGTGGCAACTCTGCACATGTTCAGTTTTCAGTGAGTTTCTATGTGGGCATGTACAGAGTAGTAAATGACATCCTACTCCCTCCCTCCTCCTCCACTAACCAGCTAAACACAATGGGGGCGGGATATTACATGTAGATTGATGATGGTTTCACCTCCTCATTCTAAGACACAGGCCAAGGGCGTGACACAGCCTGTGACCTGCAGAAATCCACCCACACCGTGTTATTGCCAAACATTAATAAAGATTTTAAATCTACATAGTGTGATAATGACAACTGTATAAACGTGCTATTTGTGCATTTGTGCTGTTTTCAAAATGCTATATACTTGTGCAAACATATATAATGTTAATAATAAAGTCCACTAGTGACGTCTCCCTGACGGTAGTGACGTGTCCCTGATGTCACTACCGGCCCGGGAAGTGGTGTGTACGCCAGAGATTGCATTGGCGTCAACCACCCCTAGAACTGTGGAGCCGTTTTTAAGCAACTTTTTGGAGTTTTAATGTTTTTAATTACCTAATAACCTATGCTGCAATAAAATCAAAAGGATTTTATACTATGAGGAGTCCTATTCTTAACAAGTGGAATCTAGTTTCGAACTATATGCAGCAGTCATATTCTGTATTTATATATAGATGTGGCTAATTAGGAATATATTAGTGTCCGTTCACACAGGGGCAACTTGTGCTCCGACTTGAGTCGCCTCAAGTCACCCCAAGTCACTTGACATCTGAAATCCCATTGAAGTGAATAGGATCCGTCTTAATGTACACTACTGAAGTCGCTCCAACTTCAGAAAAGGTTCCTGTACGACCTGGAGGCGACTTCTATCCGACTTGTTCCCATAGAATTCAATGGAAGTCGCCTCCAAGTCGGATCCCCCATCTACATGGAAGCGACTTTACAGTGAAAATAATAGAATTTATTTAGGGCAACCCCCTCCCTTCCTTCTCTGATTGGCCACAGGCAAAATCGTCTGGCATGAAGTCGCCTGAGGTGGCGCTGAAAGTCGCCAAGCAAAGTCACCCCTGTGTGAACACAGGCTAAATGTTTTTGATTATTTATTTATTTTAACGTATTTATGTACGTATTTATGTTACGCTGTCCCTTGTGTGTCACAGTAAGCCAGGGCTAGCCGTTTTCATCCTCTGGGAACACCCTGCGGTCCAAGATACCATTTCCTGTATTAGGATATGGCAATCACATCCCATTGGTTATGATGATACACCTTGTTGCTGGGCAGAATTGAGTGGAAGGCTTGATTCTATGTAGATGAACTACAGATGCCTGGGCTGAAAGCGAGGCTTGGCTCTATGTCTGCCTATGCTCCAGGAGAAGTCCTTTTGCAACAAAACCTGGTCGGGTAAGGAGTTTTTTCTGTGTCACCGCAACCAGTATTGGATTTTACTTGACTTATACCGGTATTTGTACAACTTTTTTTTTTTTTCTCAATATGTTTACTGAAATATAAAGGCATAACATTGAACATTACATTTTAGAGGAAAATCATAAATATATGTAATTTTAAGTATAGATTACATAGTTAGGTAGATATTGCTCAGTTGTATAGCCGTCAGGGCTTAGAAATTAACAGCAATTAAGATGTAAAATGAACAATTAGGAGTTCCATCTTGAATAATGATGTCAGAACCGAGCACAAATATTAACTAGGCAGAGAGAGGTAAAAAAAAAATAAAAAAAAATAAAAGGAAAAAAAAAAAAAAATGTAGTTCAGAGCAAGTCTGCGAGGAGAAGGAACCAGAGAAAGAAAGGAGGAAAGGGTAAAGATTAGGTAAGGTTTAGAGTGGGATGTAAAATGGCTGTGTGAAAATGAATTATGGAGTCAGCCAGATGATGAATCAGCTGAAAAGGTTTTTGTAGATCTCTGAGTGTTTAAAAATGAACCATTATTTCCAAATAGTATGAAGATGTTCAGTTGAATCTCTCTTGATTGCAACTGTCTCTTCCAAGTATCTAATGTCATTGACTTTTTCAATCCAGTCCTTAATTGAAGGAATAGTTGTCAGTTTCCAATGAAGTGGAATAAGCACTTTAGCAGCGTTAAGGAGGTGTCTAGTTAAACTGTTTTTGTAGGATTTGTAAGAGGTATTATTTATATGTAGAAGGCAACATGCAGCATCTAGAGTGAGAGTGGTGTTTGTGATCTTTTTAATCCAGTATATGACCTTATTTCAGAATGCTTGTATAGGCGTGCAATCCCACCAAATGTGCAGAAAAGAGCCCTTTTCACTATGACATCTCCAGCATCTATCCGAGAGCAGACTGTTCCATGTTTTAAGTTTAACTGGTGTAATGTACCATTGGGTGCGAATTTTGTAAGCATTCTCTTGTAGCTTCGTGCTTATTGAGCATTTGTGAGTAAAGACAGCTGCTTTCTCCCATTGTTTGTCGGAGATTTTTACTTTTAAATCTTTTTCCCAACGTGTTTTGCAAATGTCTGCTCTTACGGAAGAAGGCTGTGAGAGCCATTTATATGCCATGGAAGTGCAGTTACTTATGGGTTTCTGATCTAGGCAAATTTTTTCAAAACCTGTGAGGTCTCTCGTGAGTGCCTTTTTTTGTTTATTATTCTGGATATAGTCATATATCTGAAGGTAGCTCCAAAAAGGCAAATGGTTCTGTGTGAACAGTTGGCTTAGCTCTGAAATATTTTTAATTTTACCCCTGGAAGTGCAGTGCCTAACAAGTAAGGGGTTGTTAGAGGCTAAAGGAGTGAGGTTAAACCTATTTATCCCTGGTATGAAGTCTGGGTTTTGCAATAGTGGGGTTAGAGGGCTTGGTGAGGACGAGATATTGTGTGAGGAGATGATTTTGTGGAAAATACTCAGTGTAGTAGATATCAAAGGGTGATTAGCTATGTTAGGTGGGTAGTTTTTGGGGTTTGACCAAGGCAAAAAGTGGACCGGGTTAGTCTGTCCGTTTATCTCAAGCTTAACCCAGTCTTTATTCTCTTGATAGCAGTGCCAGTCAATAATTCTTGTTAAGTGGGTAGCAAAGTAATATTTCTTATAGTTGGGTATCCCCAGTCCTCCTTTTGCCTTGTCTAGATGGAGAAGTTTCAGATTAATTCTCGGCTTTTTATCCGCCCATAGGAACTTTCTCTGTTTGTGTGTTAGATTAGAGAAGAAGGATCGTGGGAGTGATATTGGAAGAGCATGGAACAGATACATTAATCTAGGGAGAAGAACCATCTTCAAGATAGCAGCCCTGCCGAACCAGGAAAAATTTTTAGGGTTCCAGCTGTTGAGATCTTTCCCTATTTTCTCAAGAATAGGAAGAAAATTCTTAGCATAAATTTGGTCTAATTTGGAGGTTAATCTTATTCCTAAGTATTGAAGGCCAGTGTCTTCCCATTTGTATGGGCAATTTTCGTTAGTTAGTTTCGCTGTTTCTTTGCTCAGAGAGATGTTCATTGCTTCGTGTTTTTTGTGATTAATCTTGAAGTTTGCGATATATCTAAACAGCTGGAACCATTTGTTCAAATTGGGAATGGTGATGTGAGGTTGGGAGATGAAAAACAACATGTCATCCGCGTAAGCTGCGGTTTTGTATTCTGTTCCTTGGATTTTAATCCCGTGTATATCTGGTTGTAAATTAATAATTCTGATTAGGGGTTCTAGTGTTATAATGAAAAGGATTGGGGATAAAGGGCATCCCTGTCGGGTCCCATTTTTAATTTGAATCGGGTCAGAAAAGGTGTCGTTAACTCTGATTCTGGCACTAGGATTAGAGTATAAGTTATTGATCCAGTTCATTATTTTCTCTCCAAAACCTATATAGTCACATGTAATCGTCATATAATCCCAGGCGATTCTGTCAAACGCTTTTTCAGCGTCAGTTGACAGTAACATGGCCTCTATTTTGTCTGAGTGTGCTCTATGAATCAGGTTTAACGATTTTATAATGTTATCCCTGGCCTCCCTTCCAGGCATAAAACCTACCTGATCTGGTCCAATAATTTTACTCAAAATGGGTTTGATCCTGTTAGCCAGGATTTTTGCCAATATTATAAGGTCAAGATTAAGTAATGAGATGGGCCTGTAATTTGAACAATCGGTGGGGTTCTTGTCTTTTTTCGGAATAACAGTGATGTGGGCGAGAGCAAAATCTCGAGGGGGGGGAGTCTGATTGTGAGTCAAGTGATTAAGGGCTGAGGTGAGGGGTTTGTTTAGGGATCTTTCAAATGTTCTGTAATATATTGACGTGAAGCCATCTGGGCCTGGGCTCTTCCCAGGCTTCATATCAGTAATTGCAGACGTGACTTCTTCGCTTGTGATGGCCTGATTAAGGGAAAGTGTTTCCTCGACAGTAAGTTCAGGGATATTGCTGTCGTTAAGGAATTTTTGTATGACTTGTTCTCTTGTACCTATACAGTCTGTCGGCTTGTTTTGTGGAGGAAGGTTGTACAGTTTGGAATAGAAATTATAGAATTGTTGGGCAATCATTTCTGAGTCGTATGTAGGCTTGCCTTGTTTGTCCCGTATGCAGTGTATGTTACCTGTGTACTGGGATTCTTTAAGGGCTCTAGCTAGATATTTGCCACTTTTGTCGCCTGATTCGTAGTAAATTGATTTTTTCAGATACAGTGCTCTTCTCTGGTTGTGGTCTAATATATCTTGTAGCTCTTTCCTTCTATCTAATAGTTCTTGCTCTACGGCTTGTGATAGTGATTGTTTGTGTTGTGATTCTAGGGTGTTAATTTGAGAGATTACGTTATCTAGGTTTTTTTCTCTTTCCCTTTTTTTCCTTGAGCCTATCTTGATAAATTCCCCTCTAATGACACTTTTGTGGGCTTCCCAAATTATCATGGGTGAGATGTCTGGGGTATTGTTCAGTTTGAAATAATCAGAGATAGAGGTGCCAATGCTATCCTGAGTTTCACGATCTGTCAACAAGGCAGCATTGAGCCTCCAGTTAGAACTATTCTTTGTGTAGTTCTGTGTCGAGAATGCTATTGAGATGGGTACGTGATCAGAAAGTGTGATTGTACCTATGTCTGCTCTGGATATCTCAGGTAAATCTCTCTGGGAGATAAATATATGGTCTATTCTGGTATATCGCTTGTGAGGTGCCGAGAAGAATGTAAAATCCTTAGTGGTGGGATGTAGGGATCTCCATGTATCTACTAGACTTAGGGACTGCAAGAGTACTTTGATTTTTTTGAGAATTTTGTATGCTAGATAGGTTTTTCCAGGGGACGTGTCTTGAATCGGATTAAGAGGAATATTAAAATTGCCTCCCATTATTATACGTCCCCTGGCAAAACCTTTAAGTTCATCCGTGACATGACAACAAAAGGATAGGTGTGCCTTGTTGGGAAAGTATACGTTTGCAATGGTCGTCGGTTTCCCATTGAGGTTACCTTTTAGGAAAATGTACCTTCCATTGATATCTATGTGTTGTTGTTCTATTTGGAATGAAGCATGTTTGCTCAGGAGTATAGAGACACCTTTAGTCTTGGCTGATTTGTTAGTAGCATGAAAGGCCTGTGTAAAGTAATTGTCTGTTAGTTTAGGAATCTGGGTTTCTTTGAAATGGGTTTCTTGAAGCAAAACTATCTTGGGTTTCCTTTTACGTAGTTCCCTGAGAATTTTGTGTCGTTTTTCTGGTATGTTGAGTCCATTTACATTGTGGGATATTAAGTCAGGGGAAGTGCCTAACCCTGAGTAAGCCATAAGCGGTGTAGGACAGAACAGTGGAATGAGAAACGAAAAAGAAAAGAGAAGTAGTTAGGTCGGTAGTGGAAAAAGAAAGTGTGAAAAGAGAAAAAAGAGGGGAGAGAAGAAGAAAAAAAAAAAAAAAAAGGAAAGGAAGGGTCCAGACGTGGAAAAAAGATTAAGCAAATCTGGAATAACAAAACTTGGAAATTTCAAGGATTATATGTTTACCTTCAGGATGATTACCAGAACCAACCTGAAGGTATTGATAAGTGGAGTAAATTGGTGAAAGGTTCACTATATTGAGGATAAATCTCTTGGGGGTAAGTAGGAGGTGACGCAGGGGAGGGTGGATTAAAATCTCTTAGTGATAGTTGAGTGATTGTGAATGTATTAGAGCACTTCTTCATTAGGGACAGGTTCTAATCTCCTGTTTAAAGGGAGAGAAATGGGGAAAATGAAAGGTTATAAGTTGAATGCACTAGAGCGAATGGTAAGTATAGCAGGGCAGATAATCAAGGGGTTTGAGGGAGGTGTGCAAACAATAATCCTTGAAATTGAGATGACAGATAAGTATTCAATTAACACTGACGAAAGTCAGATATTCAATAACCTCTAGTAAATCAAACAATATTGTTAACGTCTTTAGTTGTAATATAGAAAACGTTTTCTATGAACCAACCTCCTGAGTGGAGGGTAGCCATCTGCAAAAAGACAGATGTTAAGTAGTGTACCGGCCGACCCCTTCAACAAGTGAGGGGTCCGTAGGTAGATTTATGTGTCAATCCATCATAGGGTGTCGTAGGAAAGTGTATCCATAAGTAAACCAACATTATTGCCCTCCAGAGTCCACCCTATCATGTGAATGATGTTGTCTTGTTCTCCCATGAGGGGCCACATCAAAGGTAGATGAGAGTCATATACCAGGGGAGCCACTTACAGTTGGCCACCTCGGTGCATACGGCTCCCCTCTGCTTATTTCTGATAATTAGGTTAACCAGCTTTATGTAGATGGGAGAAGAAACATGAGAGAAATGTAACTTAATAAGAGAAACCATAAACTTGTGATCAGTAAACGTACAACCCACGGAATCATGCCCCCTTGAAAAAAAAAAGAACATAAGATCTTCATTGTAGAGGATGGCCCTTTGTGGGACCGTATGTGACTTCCAATGGCCGGTCCCCTCGTTAAGTAACAGTCTATGATGATGTGACCATGAGTTTCAAAGTAATGAACAAAAAGGGAAGCTCATTTATTAGTCTACACTTGTAGAAGGGAGGCATTTGGCTCAGAGGCTGTTTAAGTTGTCAGAAGAAAGGCTGATGTGATATAACTAATCCTGGGCTGGTTGGGCCTCTGAAGCAGTTGCTCTGTGTCAGGGTCCAAGGCATGTGGATAATGTATTGTGAAAAGTACTCACAGTTCTTCAGAGTGTGTGGTATGCCGTTCAAAGCTTGATTTAAAGTAGTCTCTTATATGCAGTCCGATCTGCTGGTTGAATGTGTATCCACTGATGCCTACTTCCTTGATCCTGTGAGGTAAAGTGAGTGTTGCTCGAGGCATGTTGATGGGAAAGCAAATCAAATGGAAAGAAAAAAAAAAAAAAACACGAAAAGAACAATGTCTTAGCTTATGTTACAAGGGACAACTTTTTAAACTTACTAGCTACTGGACATTTCATAAGTGCCTTAGCCTGGAATAAATACATCATTTTGATATACTACACTATCGGCGCCCCCTTTTCATTTATTTTCTGGTGTGCTATATCAACGCATGAACCGAGGTACAAGGAGGAGAAGTTGTGGTGAGATCATCTATGCTGGAGGTGGCATAGACCCACATGTCTCTTTGATCTTCCATAACTAGAAGGTCCATTTGCTCTGGTAAGCATTCAGTCTGCTTGTGTGTAGATGAATCTCCAGGTGGAGGACGTTTCAATTCGGATATAGTCTGCACAGTCTGATGGAAGATGGATTTTTTTCCTTTTTCCTTTTTCTAGAATTTGGACACTTTATACACAGTTTTTTGTTTTTATATGAGTAATCACATGAACTCTATTGCTGATTTATGCATGATTGTTTATACCTGCCAATAAACAATCGTAAGGACATATCTGGAGGGAGCACTCGGAGGATATCGGAGTGGGTAAGGTCCCCCCGGAAAAGAGACCTGCAAGCTCTAATGACCCTTGCAAACGTATGATTTAAGAGTCCAATGTATTTGGTGAGTGCGGATATATCTCAGCGTTACATGGATCACCAAAGTCAAGAAAATTAAGAGGAGCACTTGGAGCACAGTAGCACTTTGTTTTTAATGAATGGAATTTATTATTAACATAATATATGTTTGCAAAAGTTTATAGCACTTTGAAAACAGAACTTTTGAATGCACAAATAGCACAGTTGTCATTATCACACTATGTGGATTTAATATTAGATGTTATAGTTGGAGGTGAGCAAGCGCGGTATCATTTCTGAACACAATCTTTTACCCCATTTAAGGGGTTTAAAAATATATACTGCGGGAGCTCCCATTATTTATTCATTTATTATTAAAAATAATTTGTGATCACCCAAGGCACGAGTGTATTACCCAATATCAATAATAAAGATTTGATTTCAGTTATATATCCGTATGACAATTTAAAACAGTTTATTGATATTATTTATTTATTTTACTCTGTATTCCAAAGCCTTTTTTTTTTTTTTAACATGTTTTTCAGTTTGAACATTTGACCAACAGCAGAGGACTAGAAGCTCCTCTTGCTTATATTTCCCTGCAGACAGGCTGAGAAAGAGCTGGGTCATGTGACAGCTGTCTATTGATTAGGAAAAAAGGTACTTTTTTATCAAAATAATTACAGTGCCATTATCCACATACAGAATTAGAAGGGACAATGTCAATTAAACAGTGTGTGTTTAGTATCACTTTAATTGACTTTTATGCAATTTTGTGCTTTTTTTAGTAGGTAACATACAATCCCCTGGCTTACTATGGGTTTTGAAAACTGTCTTTTTGGTGCTGAAAGTGGTACGATTATTTTGCATGGAAATTTGGCATTTTATATTGTAGGCCTGTAATTCTTAGGAATAACTCACTTAATTCTGTCCAAACAAGAGTCTAGTAGACATCCCAGGTATGATAAAGTTTGGAACATGAAATCATAAATTATAATATAAAAAATAACTTTAAATAATTATCAAAAATAATAACGTAATAGTAATAAAATGTATTCAAAAAAGTAATCAAATCAAAAACACTGAAATTTGCTCAGTTGCAGAATTGTCGCTGTCGTCACTTTCAGTTTCTGATGATAAATTTCCCCAAAAATCAGTATCACTCAATTCTGCAAATGATTCTTATTTACTATCGCTGTTTTCTTTTTTTTTTTTTCAAATTCTTTATTTAGTTACTTGAGAGTAGAGTATAAGACAATACAACTGACAGTAAACAATATTGAAGCATTTGTAAATGGAACATAAACAAAACCCATCCACAGTCTACAAACAAAGGAACCCGACAGCTAAATACGGCTGTGGGGATTTAAGTTGAGTCTGCGTCTCATCTTCACTTTTTCAAGGAGGAGCGCGTCCACACAACATCCCGGGACCAATATAATTCTCCCAGAATTCGGGCTGCCGGGCTCCCCCAATTTCTGAGAAACAGAATCTGAGGCAGTACAGAAGGTATCTATCGCTGTTTTCTAGTTGATCAAAAACCACTTTTGACGTAAAGGGACGCTTTTTGGTTGCTATGGACATTCTCATGTTTCCAGGCAGAAAGAATGACATATATAATATAAAAGTGCATGCAGGGCACTGGGCAAACCACTAGGGACAAAGGGGATGTGAAATGATTTGATACAGTAATGTAATCTTACAGATTACAGTGTACTGTATGTTTATTGTGTGTTTCACTATTTGAATTTGCCGCCGGGCTCCGTCCCCGTGCGACGCGACGCTCGCAGGGAACGGAGCCCGGCACACAGAGGCATCAGGCGGAGGACAGACACGCTGACACAGCGGGTGACATCGCTAGATACAGGGGACAAGGTAAGTAACGCTGGCTTGGATCCAGCGATGCGATCCCGAGTGTGGACGGGGTTACCGCTAATGGTACTGAAATTCCACCCCCGAGCCACAGTCGGGTTTACCGCCAGGGAGGTTAAACAGTTTTAGGTAAGACCAGAAATCACTCTTCAAGAACACCAGCTTGCATGGGAGAATTTGCCTGCAAACTACATAGCAGGGCAAAGCATGTTTTATTGATGTTCACAAAAACTTGTGCATGGTAGCCAATTAACTTCACTTCCTGTTTTGCCTATGGGACAGGAAGTGAAGGTACATCTTCGCAATTGGACACAGATGGCAAAAAAAAAAACAACTGACAGGGGTTCTAACCCTCACTTACTTTATCTAAAGTGAAAAAAAAAGTTTTGCCTATAGTTCAACTTTAACCACTTCAGCCCGGAAGAATTTACCCCCTTCCTGGCCAGAGCACTTTTTTTGCGATTTGGCACTGCGGCGCTTTAACTGACAATTGCATGGTCATGCGACTCTGTACCCAAACAAATTTGACGTCTTTTATCCCCCACAAATGGAGCTTTCTTATGGTGGTATTTTATCACTCTGTGTTTTTTATTTTTTGCACTATAAACAAAGAGCGACAATTTCGAAAAAAAAATAATTTTTTTTAATGTTTTCTATAATAAATATCCAAAAAAATAAAATAAAAAAGAAAATGTATTCCTCAGTTTAGGCTGATATATATTCTTCTACATATTTTTGGTCAAAAAAAATCACAATAGGCGTATATTGATTCATTTGTGCAAATGTTATCGCTTTTACAAACTATGGGAATACATTTATAGCATTTTTATTATTATTATTTTTTTTTTTACTAGTAATGGCGATGATCTGCGATTTTTAGCGGGACGACAATATTGCGGTGGACAGATCGGACACTTTTGACACTTTTTTGGGACCAGTGACATTTATACAGCGATCAATGCTAAAAATAGACACTGATTACTGTATAAATGTCACTTGCAGGGAAGGGGTTAACATTAGGGGGGCGATCAAGGTTTTAAGTGTTCCCTAGGGGGGTGTTTCTAACCGTGGGGGTGGTGTAGTGACTGGGGGCGGAGAGAGATCGCTGTTCCAGATTACTTGGAACAGCAGATCCCTATCCACCTCCCTGTCAGAACAGAGATCTGTTTGCTTACATGAACAGATCCCCGTACTGGCTCTGTGAGGAGGGATCACGGGTAGCTGTCGGGCATCGCACCCGCCGGCCATGCACATTGGCTTCAGAGACAGTCTGGAGTCTCTTAAAGTCTCTACAGTTTCTAGAGCTTAATACATGAGGTAAATCTTGACTATACAAGGTATACCCAATCACATTCAAGGAAATTTAAAAAGACGGTCTGTTTGCTTGCATGTGATTGGATGATGGAAGTCAGCAGAGCTTCCTCTCATTTATTAAGCTCTGGAGCAACTGCACTTGCAAAGTGTTCGGTCTATGTGCCTTTAGTAAAGCCACACCATTGCATGTTATAAAATATATCTTTTCTCCAGTCATTTTGCCAGATTTTTGGAGACTTTTTGTGTATATACAAGAATATACATTATTTGCTGCAAAAAAAAAACCCCAAGCACTCCAAACATATCACAATGTACACCCATATCACAATGGTCTAATCCCTTGTTAGAACATATGTTATATGTAGTAGTACTTTTTCACAACTATTTTTAGAGATATCTTTGGCTCAAATATTCACAAGAAACAATTGGATTAGGAATAGACAAGTTTTCTTACAAAGGTGTGGAACGTGAGCTGTTAGGAGAGGGGTGTCATCAATTTCAAGGTTTACCAGATGGATATCAGAGTGACACTTTCAAGAACATTAGAGGTGGACAATGGCTATTCTCCAACGAGACAAAACAGACCTGTCCAAAGATATAGCAATGACTTCGCCAGATATCACAACAAAAGTTACTTTTCTCAACCAGGGTTCCTCCAGAGGTTGCTAGGGGTTGCTTGAGCAATGAACAATTTCTGCCTCTCAGGTAAGTTCCCACTGACACCATTGACCATTTTAGCTATCTGTAAGGGGGTAATTCTTCCCAGTGACAGATAGCTATAAAAGGTCAATGGTGTCAGTGGAAACTTATCTGAGAGGCAGAAATTGTTCATACTAATGTATCATGACTTTTAGATATAATATTTTTTAGCACGGGCTCCCTGAGATTGGAACATTAATTTAAGGGTTCCTCTGTGTTGAAAAAAGCTGAATAAGGCTGCTTTAAAGTGTAACTAAAGGGAAAACTTTCTTTTTCATCGTGGATAGAGAAATGAATGGTTATTACCCCTGTCAGTTTTTTTTGCCATCTGTGCCCCATTGGGAAGATTTACTTGCACTTCTTGTCCCATTACCAATAACAGGACATGATCGAAAATCTCTGCAAATTAAGGGTATCCTTGGGGGCCCTCAGTTCATCAGAACTATTGTCCCCATTGGAAGATTTCCCCTTTGTTGCTTTTCTGGGGAGAATCCAAAATGGTGGATTTTCTTTTACTTTCACTTTCAATGATATTGAAAACAGAACAAATAGAGAGGGTAAATCTCCTTAACAGGGGCACGGACAACAATAGAATCGAATAGGTTATACTTCAACCGCTTGCCTACTATGCATTTTTACCCCCTTCCTGCCCAGGCCAATTTTCAGCTTTCAGCGCTGTTGCACTTTGAATGACAATTGTGCGGTCATGCAATGCTATACCCAAACTAAATTTTTTAAAAAAAATTCACATAAAATAGCTTTCTTTTGGCGGTATTTAATCACCATTGGGTTTTTTATTTTTTGCTAAATAAATGAAAAAAGACTGAAAATTAAAAAAAAAATGTTTTCATAGTTTTGTAGCGGTACCCCTGTAGGCAGAGGCGGCTCTAGGCTTTGTGAGGCCTTAGGCAAAACTTACACATGAGACCCCACTCAAGCCCATGATGGGAAAAAAAATCCAATCAAACAATAAAAATAAATAATAATAAAAAATACAGAAAGATGTCACTGAGTCATTCCACATTCACAAAGGAAAGAGGGGGGATCCCAGCACAGCGCAGAGAGAGAGAGAGAGGGAGGGAGAGGATGGGGAAAATT
>BLSH010335368.1:943934-983505 GCA_018402905.1 Glandirana rugosa
GGAAACACTCTCCCTATTGGCCCTATTGACCTCCCCCCACCCCCTTACAACTCTTCTCCCTACAATAAGTCCGATCGTCTGGTCGACTATCGGAGATCCCCCGAGAACCATACCCCTTCAGCTGGTATATACCCCTCCACTCGCACCAGTAACACCTCCCCTCACCGGGTCATCCCACCATTTTCCCTCCTCGTCGCACCTCCCAAAACGATCCCCCCGACTCTCACACAAGAGTATACAGCCCACGAAGGCCACAGGGCTAGAGAGATGGGATCCCAGGGTTAGTTGGAGGCTCTTGCCCCCCCTGGATTGACTCACCCCGCCCCTTGGCCTTACAAAAGCACATCCCATTGTAATCCCTGTGAGGCTCCACGTCATTGCTCCCCCAAAGCCCACCCGCCCCCTTCCTCCCTTTTACCACCCTACTGGGCCACTCCCCTCCACAATGACCACGCTCACCTCCCCATATATGGTCGACTTCCCCATACCAAGAGCCCCCTAGAGGCTATCAGCTGGTCTGCTAGCCTGAATAACATCCCTCTTCTCAACATTCCCCCACCCCCCTCCAGTTATCCCGGTTATCCCTCTCACAAAGGCACAGGAGAGCAAGGACAACCCCCCACATCTCGCCCAAATCTCTAGCTCCAAACGTCATATCGGATATTGTCCGATTTAATAGGCCTTATAACCTGAGACTCGGATACTCATGCCATGACAAGCAGCCAAGGAAACTTATACCGATGGACACGACAATCTAATTCCCCCCCATACCCCGGTTCGGTTTGACCTCCGACAAGGTACTGCAGTGGGGGATCCTCTCCGACTATGCTGACTCCTTGTCACCACACTCAACTATAGCGCAAGCCCCAAGGGTAACCTCAGGGGCAACAATCCGACTTCCCAAATGTTTAACCGCTCTATGTTTTTGGTTATAATGTGTATCGGATGTTGGCACTGTTTCCTATCTTATGCCTGAAATACCTTTGTACTTGTTCTTCGTGAAAACCCAATAAAACCTTTTAAAATAAATATACACAGGACTCAATCTATATACACCTCAGTATATACACCTCCTCTCTTCTCTCCAGCACATCACTTGCTTGCAGACTATGTCTCCTCAACATCTCCAGCACATCATTTGCTTTGACTACTCAGACCAGCTACCATTGATTTGTAGGCCTGGAACTGACTCTACCAGGCCTAAGGTGACTGCCTTTTACAGGGAGGGAACGCAGGTCCCTTTGGTGTAGCAACAAAATTGTAGAAAGCCCCAGTGCTAGCTGTCCACGTGGCTACTGCTCCCAGTATCATCTCTTTGGGCTCTGCTAGCCCTCCTGGCTGCAGCTGCCTCTCTCCACTGCCCATGCCTCCACAGTCCCCTCTTTGGGTTCTGCACCCATCCCAGACTCTCAGTCCTCTCAGGTGAGCCTCCCCAGTCCTCTTGACTGTGCATCACTCACCAGCCATCCCAGCTGCGACCTGTTGTTCATCCCTGGAGACTTGCCCGGCAGTGCTCTTTCCTGCTGTCCTCTCCTTGCTTCCATGCCTCCAGTCCAGGACACCACCATGTGTTCTTAGAGGGTCCCATCCAAACCTGAGCCCAGGCCCAAGGCCACTCCCCCAGACTGGGGAGCTCCCTCAAAGGCCCAGACAGCCTAGCACTCCATCTCCAGCTTCCTTCTCAAACAACTCCTCCCCAGCTGGGCTGACTCTAGGTATTTAAGGAGGCCTGCCCCCTGCTAATCCAAGTTGGAGATTGGTCAGGGCTCCCCAGAATACCCTAGGTAGCTCCACCTCTCCTCTTCTCCTTCCTTTCCAGAAAACACCAGCGCATTCTAGAAAGAAGTGGGAGGTCTCAGTGTTGCTGCCTGTGAGTCACCAGCTCTACCCTGAGCTACTCGCAACCCAGATCAAAACAAACTGCCAGCCAGGCCTGCCTAAGTTTACATACTCTACCAAAAACCTATCTACATCCTTCTAGCAACCTAGAGGGTGCTACACTCACCCCCACCAAAATAGTCCCTTAGCTGGGAAATTTAGAAAAAAAATATCTCCTGGGCCCAGGAGCAAGGACATCCCATAAAATTTGGAGCAGAAAAGGGAACAAACTGGGACAGGGCTATTCACAAATAAATACGTACAAAAATATAGCAATTTTGTTAATATTTAAACCATGTACATCACACCATACACCTAACTACTGATCTCTGTAGCTAACATCAGCACATTAAGGCCAGAGCATTTTCCCCTTGGGAAAAATACTCTGCCCACAGGGTACTTGACTCCAGCCGGAGATCAATAAACAGCTGTCCCATCCAAAAGGGAACCCACGAAGACAAAGCACAACAACATTCTGCGCTAATAACTATCTACACACTTCATAACACTTTCTGTCAGGAGGGGGTTAGCATCCTGCTGACAGAAAGAAATTTACACAATAGAGCACATAATCATTAGTTTCTGTCCATTACTTCCTGTAATAGGTTCTGTCAACTGTTCTGCTGACAGAAAAGCAAAATGAAAGATGAACAGTTCTTTTTTTGAAGTCCCTGGTGGGAGGGGCCCGCCCCCGGGCTATCAGGCTCCTTTAAGAATTAGATAAAGAATCAGACCTCACCCAGCGTCTATCAATAGGAAAGTCCATTCATCGGGCACAACACAGGGTGGCAGGCCAGTCTACTCCTGCAAACGTCAGGGAGAAAGGAATACACACTCTGCAATCTTCACAGCAGTCCATGTGGCCATTTCCAAGGTAGGCTGTACATCCCAACAATCCTCTTCACGCATAGAAATACAGGTCAGGCAGTCTCCTCCTGCCACCCCCTTCATCCCTGATGGAAATAGAGTGACTCCTTCCAGGCCATCAATGACTTCACAATCATCACTTGGTGTTTATAGATTGCTCTCCCCAGCCGCCATTCCCTCCGAATGTCCTCAAAGCGGGTCCAGGCCTCCTCACATTCTGGCACCTGCAATGGCTTGGGGATATGCAGGTACTCCCACAGTAGGTCATCATCCCACTCTCCCCTGGAGTTCTCCATGATGTGCATAGTGTCAAGAGGGACATAAGAGTAGTCCAGATGACATTCCAGAGCAACTCTACACTGAACTTCCCGCTGGAATCAAGAAAACCTGGGCAGTTCTCTTGGCTTTCCTTTTGCAGGCAGGACACAAGCATCAGTGGGCCTCTTGACCCACTGCCTGTACTCAGCTGCTTTGGTCTGGGTGGTGGAAAGTCTGTTGTGAGAAAGTTGTCCGCTACTGACGAGGGTTCCGGAAGCTTCTTTGGTTTTCCCAGCAAAGTCTGGCTCTTCTCCTCCCACGGACTGGACCTGCAGGACCTGGGAACCTCATGTCTCCCATTCCTCTTCCAAGCTGCTGCTAAGAGATGACCACTCTGCTAATATCTCCAGGGACCCAAACTCCGCTAGCAGTCTGGGGGAGCCCCAATCTATGGCCCTGTCCTCGCTTTCCCCTTCTGGCTCACCTGAGGGCGCACTCCCCTCCAGCATTTGCTCCTTCCAGATGGGGCTAGCAAGGGGCATAGAAGTGACCAGAATTTCAGGGACATTATCTGGTTCCTGCTGGGCAGTACTTACAGTCACCAGGTCTCCGACCAGGCCGCAGGCCACAACAGACTCTTATTCCCTTATGTCGCTTGTGTCCACAGGCTCAGACTCCACCCTGCCTTTCGGCGATGATTCCAGGCCCGCTCCGGCCTTCCGGGATTTCCGCAGCCGCGCGCAACACAGTCCTGAGTGCAGTTCCACGTTGTAGTATTGTGGCTCGATCATCGGGAAGATCGATCATCCCAAGGTCGTATTCCCGCGTGATACCCCAACTGGACACCAGTGTCCATCAGTGTCTGCTCCTGCAGATCAGGCAACCAGGTCAGCACTGGGAATACACCCTTCACCATCTTGCTCCTCTGCCTTGTGGTGTCTGCTAACAGGGAACGCTGGGTCTCCTTTAGGGTGTGGCACCGCCCCCTCACTTCCAGACAGACTGGCATCTGTGAAATGGATAGGCAGGCCCCTCCCATGGCGTGCTGCTGCAACCTTGTTAGACAAACTGAAGTTTTCAGGCACACTGTAATTAGCAGGACCCGTCTGGGCAAGTCGTTCGGTACCGACTGCGCTCAAGCAACCGAGAGCAGACGACTGCCGACCCCCCAACAACAACAAAGTTCCTAGCCCCCATCTCACTGAAGGGATCATTTTTAGCACAGTCCCACCCGCAGGTACCTGCAGGCTTACCCCGATCACCCAAGGGAACAGTAGACATCTCCAGGCACACCTTGCTTTTTGAAGCAGGAGTCTGAAGCAAAAGTTCAGGATGCCCAGCATTAGCAGATCGCTGGACATATTTGTAATCCATCTCGAGGTATCCAGCATTAGCAGGTCGCTGAACATATTTGTAATCCATGGGCGTGGCCACCTGCCATGGTTTCCACGGGTGACAGCACATGGTAGAGTAGTCACTGAATTGCAGAAATTAGCACAAGTGTCTATCCCATCCACAGTTGCGGCAACTGGGTAAGCAAGCAGCAATAATTTGAACTTGAAGGCAACTCCCGCTGGTTTCTACAGACGTCGGCACTTGATACTGCAGTACTGAATGCAGGCAGAGCACACAAGTCCTTCCCCGGAGTTCAATTCCTCAATTGGTGGAACAAAGTGCAGTTCCTCAGCTCGATCAACTTCGGTTGCTAAGGGCAATGGCTCGCAGGTTACCCATGAACAGACAATCCCAGATGAGCCCCCAATTGTAGCGCTACCCCCCATAGGGTCTGCTGAGGCTTGTGGACCGTCTGTCACCCCGCCCAGCCAGGCATGCGATTTCACACATCCAGAGACATGAAACAGTCCTTGCACTTGTTTTTGTATTTTTATTACAATATCCATTTGCAAGCATGTTTTGTGTTGTGTTTTGTGCTCAGGCAATGGTGAGCTGGTCTCTGCCTGCAATTTCCGGGAGCTGCGATGCTCATAGGTGCCCATCCCATACCTTTGTCTGGTGCAAGGGTGGGGATGGGTTTGCCCCTCTGTGCATCGGCACCACGCATTGGCTGACCAATGGGGTGACATGCCTGGAATCAAGGCCTCTGACCCAGGCGTCTTCCCCAAATGTCAGCCTGCGTGATGCTGGTGGGTCTTGTCGATGATGCCGGGAATGCACACAGTCCTACCCACTGTAAGTCTTTCTCTGTCACTAGCATTTTTCCTAGCACTATGCACCTCTGGTCTATCAGGTTATTTTTAGTCTTTCAGTTCATTCACCCATTTACACTACTCTATTTGTCTGCTATACTTGCAGCACCCACTCTCTTTCACTTCCCACATGTATGTATAGAAATATACTCAGCTCCCGGTGCAGACAGTTGCGCTAGCCTACATGCCTCAGCCAACACTACCATTACATGCTGCTAATGTAAGTAGTTTTAGCTACAGACATTCTTACCCTTTCCATCCAATGCTAGGGTCTCCCATAGTTGGGTTGCATCATTTAAACTCATGTGATATGCCCATGTCTCTTTTCAGATTTTACTCATTATGCATCTTCCCCTGAGGAGTGGCATTTCTGCCATGAAACACATCGGACTTATATCAGATGCATCTTGCGTTTTAGGATCAATTTTGTGGTTTAAGGATTTTACTCCATGAAGAACATTTTTACAATCATGTTACAAGTCAAAATGTATATGTATATGGTTTGCAATACGCTTTTATATGTTTATTATTCATCTACTTACTACTGCATGGCATTGTGTGTTTTAGACAATAAATACATTCATCATATACTTTGTTCAATTTGTTTGAAGTTTCATTAAGCATACCTCATGTAAAGTCCTATATATGGGAGATGCCCGCGCCACAGTCTGATAAATAATTAGTTACTATGCAGCTGCTGTTGAAACTTCACCTTAGTGAGAGCTTAGATTGGATATGTCAAAAAACAGCGCTTGCTTAGGTGTGTGTTTCTCCTGCTAATTATTGTGAATCCTTATGTTATCAACCTGAAAATTGTATATTACAGTATCCTTATCCTTTCAGTATATCAAAGTGCACACTGTAAATAAATAGTAAAAGTGACATGTGCAATCTGTGCAAAACCTAAAAACATAAAAACCTAAAAACATAAAAAATGCCTAAAATGCATCTGTACAAATAAGCTGTAAATGCAAACAATCATTTAAATATGCAGGTGAAAATTATATTAATAAACTGTCCATCTGCACCCTAGCGATGCCAACATATATACCGTCCTTAAATAAAATCGGAATAAAGTGCAATTTTAGTCCAATGTATAAAGTGCATTCCAGCGCTCTAAATGACTTGGTGCCGTTTGTTAGATTTCCATCTTTATATGTGTCTCTAAAGTGCTCGTGCTCACACTGTGTCCAGATCACCTTATGTGGGTTGAATAATAGGGTTACCCACTTACCAGACCCTATTGACTCCCAAAGTCATACGACTTGAGGGAGTCAATATGCGCTTGCGATCTCTCACCCGACCGTGGGTATACGTTCGTTCAGCTCTTGTCTCTGTTTTCTTTAAAATTCCACCACTCTCTTTCCCAGGCGTGTTATGGAGAAAAAAAGGAAAGATTCTCATCGCGCGCCTCTTTTAAAAGGGTTTATTGGCCAAAAACACAAATGCACAGCAAATGTATAGGCTCTCGTGGTCGCCGCGACTCTGCAGTGACGGCTTGCGTACCAACAGGACGTGGCCCAGCGTACCCTGCGTTCCATCAGACGCGCAATGTCTTCATTTAAAGTCCTGCCTCTTCCTTTTATGTATCAAATTTGGGGATGGAGATGCATGGCAACATGTGTCTCATCTAAAGTCCCACTACCCCCTCTTTTTAGCTTGAATTTAGGGATGGAGGTTATGCTGATGACACATGTACAGGTTTAATGACCTTACTAGTTTGTTCTTATTATCCACCAAGGACCATGTCAGGTGGCTGTTCACACGTAGGCATATTTGTTGTGTATTCTTTTATTGCGCCAAAAAAGGTAACGTCATTTCCGGTTGCCGCAGCCGTCTACGTCACTTCCACTTCCAGTGGTAGGAGAGTTTGGAACGCACACCGTTGCTGACACTCCACTGTATACCAGGCAATTTTTTTATCCTTTGTCTTGTAAGTACCTTTTTTGGTTCAATAAAAGTGTTAATGGTTTACAGTCTACACATTAGGATGTTTCTGTTTATTTGAGCTATTCAGACAACACCTCTACGTACCAAGATTGAGTATATTCCGGGGGTCCGGGCTTCCCATTGATCCATTCCAGTCTCTCCCCACTGATTTAAGCTCGTATGACCTCTGACTGAAAAGCAGTTGGTCATTACTTTTTGGTGAGTGGGGACATGAAGGGGACCTGCACAGTTTTCACGGTGCACTTGGAATGTCATTTGAGCACTTTATTGAGCACTTTCAAGCAGGGCCGGCTCTACCAATAGGCGGAGTAGGCGGCCGCCTAGGGCGCACTGCCGCCTAGGGGCGCCTGGCCACTGTTTCATTGATTCATGTAAAAACTGACACTGTCTGACTGAGATAATGAGATTGTGTTATCACATGCCATTTGCAAATGTATATAGAAATAGTTACTGATCTGGCAAATACCCCCCCTCTGCCCCCACCCCCCAGTGAGGCTGTATTTGATGGGCACAGGTGAAGCTGTATTTGATGGGCACAGGTGAGACTGTATTGATTGGCGCTGGTGAAGCTGTATTTGATGGACACAGGTGAAGCTGTATTGATTGGCGCTGGTGAAGTTGTGTTTGATGGGCACAGGTGATGCTGTATTCATTGGCGCTGGTGAAGTTGTATTTGATGGGCACAGGTGAGGCTGTATTGATTGGCACTGGTGAAGCTGTATTTCATGGGCACAGGTGAGGCTGTATTGATTTGTGCTGGTGAAGCTGTATTTGATGGGCACAGGTGAGGCTGTATTGATTGGCGCTGGTGAAGCTGTATTTGATGGGCGCTGGTGAGGCTGCATTTGATTGGTGCTGATCAGGCTGCAATTCATTGGCGCTGATCAGGCTGGGCAGGGAAAAGGGGGTGAAATCGGGGGTGGAGTCAGGGGTGGAGCCAAGGGGCGGAAAAATGAGGTTTCGCCTAGGGTGTCAAAAATCCTTGCACCAGCCCTGCTTTCAAGCACAAGTCACTTTGAAGATTATTAGTTGATTCACTTTCATCATTCAGCATCAGCACTTTTGAACATGGACTGATACATATGTCATCTATATTCGTTGTCTAAGATGGACTGATTGCGTTTGGTGATATATTATTTGTTTTTTCACTTGCTGTTTCTATCTACAATTTTTATAATTTTTTTATATTTTATGCATGTTAAGGGGTGGCGCTATCCATTATATTGTGTATTTTTAAAAGCAGATTTTCATCTGAGGGGAGCTGCCCCCCACCGTATGTGTGTGTGCCTGTAGTGGGGACATACACTGGTAACATTCACATTTTCACACTGTATGTGTGTGTGCCTGTAGTGGGGACATACAATTGTAATAATAGGCTGCACTGATGGCCACTGATGAGACGGCACTGTTGGGCATTGATGGGCACTGATAGGCTGCACTAATGGGCACTGAGGAGGTGCAACTGGTGGGCACTGATGAGGCTGCACTGATAGGTGGCACTGATGGGTGACACTGATGCGCACTGACAGGCGGCATTGATGGGCACCAGTAGGCAGCACTGATGGGCACTGTTAGGTGGCACTGATAGGTAATACTGATGAGGAGACACTGATTGGCAGCACTGGTGGGCACAGATTGGCAGCACTGGTGGGCACAGATGGACAGCACTGGTGGGCACTGTTGGGACTGCACTGATAATCAGTGCAGTGATTATCGGTGTCCATGTCCCTTTTACAGAAGCCAGTTATTGGCTCTCTTTTCCCTTCCTTACGATGTTAGCGTGAGGTAAGGAAAGCTGATAACCAGCTTCTGTTTACATCGTGATCAGCTGTGATTGGACACGGCTGATCAAGTAGTAAAGAGCCACTGATTGGCTCTTTACCTCAATCTGTGATCAGTAGTGTCCAGAGGACACCGTGACCACAGAATGTGCCGCCCGCATGCTGAAGCGGGTGCGATCACGGGAGGCCGTCATATGACGGCCTCCCAAAATTGGCCGTCCACACTGAAGCTATCATTCGGCTATAGCACAGTCGGCAAGTGATTAGGTAAATACAAAATATCTTTATTAATGCCAAATATTGAATGAAAATAGTATCAAAATTCACACACATATAGAAATTCCACTAATAAAAAACACATTGGTTAAAACCATTTTACCTCTTTATCAGCAATAAAAACTGACAGGGGTTCTAATCCTTCTCTGTATTCAAACCACTGGATATTGCATGAGATAAAATACTGCATGGTTTCATGAGATAAATACTGCGCATTTCGATTAAATACTGAATACCTTATTTTAGTAGCGTTTATTTTTTGTCAATTGCTAAAACATTTTTGAAAAAAGCTATGAGCTATTTTACTGCAGATTTTAAAGCGGAAAATTCAAAGAGTCCCCTATAAGTAAAACATTAACATAGTAAACAATCACGGTTCAAAGCTATTGGTGGCACACCAGGTGTTTTCAACCACCCCAACCACACTTTCTCTTGTTGTGACAACCCCATTGTTGGTAAGTAACCTTCTCTAATCTAAGAAAAATATTGACCTCTTTTACCCAACTTTCAACAGTAGGAGGTGGGGATGATAACCACTTCTTAACTAAGAGTTTCCTAGCTAAGAATAAGGCCTCATGCACACGGGATGTTTTTTGACTGTTTTACAGCTGCTGTTTTTAGCCGCAGTTGTTTTTTCCTACAGTCAATAAACTCTCCATCATTATCCTATGTGTTCATGCACACATAGGCTGTTATCAACTGTTTTTAGCAGTGACGTTTTTGAGCTGTAAAAAAAACCCAAGACCAAAGGGTCCTGAGAAACATTTTTCAGCTGTAAAAACGTTCAAATGCTCAAAAATGCCCAAAAACGCTCAAAAACTTAGATCCCCAATGTTTTTGGACCTTTTAGATCAATTGGGAAAAAAAAACGCTGGCCCTTTAAAAACGCTAAAAAATGTGAAAAAACGGCAGTAATATAACGCTGCTAAAAGCTGAAAAAATCACTGACAAAGCTACTGACGTTTTTTGGATGTTTTTTTTAAAGTCCTGTGTGCATGAAACCTAAAAGTCAGCTAACTGCTTAGGCCTCATACACATGGACGTTTTTTGACGCCGGCGTTTTCTGGCATTTTTTGCAGCTCTCCATGTTAGTCAATGGATTCATAAAAACGCCAACGTTTTTGAGCTGTAGATGGCGTCGGCGTTAGTGAGCTGAAACTAGAACCCACGGCCAGCGCGTTCTTAGGCTGTAACGTTTTGGGTTTTTTGACGCTGCAAAACGCTCACTAACGCCGTACCGGTGTTAACCGGCATTTTTTGACGCCAATGTTTTTAGGTTGAAAAATAGCAGAGGGATGATTTTTTTTCAAAAAAACGCCTATTGATGCCGATGCTCACTAACGCTCACTAACGCCGATGCATAACGCTGATAAACGCCGTTTTTTTTTTCCTTGACGTCGGGCCCAACATTTTGTTTATTTTTTAAGAAACGTGTGTATGAGGCCTAAGGATTAAGGGGGTATTATGAATATGTATGCTGAAGACATCATTAAAGTGTTACTAAACCCACAAAAGTAAAATCACTCTGTAGAGCAGTGTTCCCCAACCCTGTCCTCAAGGCCCACCAACAGGTCATGTTTTCAGGATTTCCATTATTTTGCACAGGTGACTTGATCAGTTTCACTGCCTTAGTAATTACCACAGCTGATTCATCTGAGGGAAATCCTGAAAACATGACCTGTTGGTGGGCCTTGAGGACTGCTTTGCGGAACACTGCTGTAGAGTATCTCACAAAAGTGAGTACACCCCTCACATTTTTGTAACTATTTTATTATATATTTTCATGTGACAACGCTGAAGAAATGACACTGACAATGTAAAGTAGTGGGTGTAAAGCTTGTATAACAGTGTAAATTTGCTGTCCCCTCAAAATAACTCAACACACAGTCATTAATATCAAAACCGCTGCTGGCAACAAAAGTGTGTACACATTTAAGTGAAAATGTCCAAATTGGGCGCAAAGTGTCAATATTTTGTGTGGCCACCATTATTTTCCAGCACTGCCTTAACCCTCTTGGGCATGGAGTTCACCAGAGCTTCACAGGTTGCCACTGGAGTCCTCTTCCCCTCCTCCATGATGACATCACAGAGCTGGTGTATATTAGAGACCTTGCGCTCCTCCACCTTCCATTTGAGGATTCCCCACAGATGCTCAATAGGGTTTAGGCCTGGAGACATACTTGGCCAGTCCACCACCTTTACCCTCAGTTTGAGAACAAATGGGGGAATGGTATCGCGCTTAGGATTTAAGGAAATGACTCAGCGGCTGCCCTCCAATAACTCCCTCCCTCAGGGGGGATTGTAAGGATAAATATGTGAGGTTGGATGTGGCGCTGTCTGAGTGTGTATATAAAGTATATGTGAGCAAGGTGCTAATATGATGTGGTTTTCTAAAAGGGGTAATGCCCTCTGGTAAGGAGGGGTCCAAAGGGGAGCACGTGTCATCAACACTTCTGCCTCACAATTGTGTTATGAATTAGATTGTACAGGAATCCACCTATGAGCACTGAACACCTTATATTGTATGAAGATTATACCAATTTATTTATGTGAAGGAAATAAGGAGACCTGGGACTTACGATATATGAACTGTATTTTATGCATATGGAAAGACATGAACTTTTAAATTCCACAGAACTTTTAAACGTAGCAGCTCACCACTAATGAGACTTAGTCTGTTTTATTGGTATTTTTTATAATTTGCAAGGTGTATGCAATTGCACAGTTGCACATACATATTTGTTTTCCATTTTTTATATACCTTTATTATCAAGTTTATGGAATATTGAAATGCACAGGAAGACACAGTAGCACTTTTGCACTTTATTAAAATTAGTTTCATACACAACATTTTTAATAAATGCTAGACAATACTAGCACATCATATTAGCACCTTGCTCACATATACTTTATATACACGCTCAGACAGCGCCACATCCAACCTCACATATTTACCCTCAGTTTGTTTAGCAAGTCAGTGGTCATTTGTCAGTAGTCGTTATCATGTTGGAATACAGCCCTGCGGCCCAGTCTCCATGCTCTGCTTCAGTATGTCACAATACATGTTGGCATTCATGGTTCCCTCAATGAACTGTAGCTCCCCAGTGCCGGCAGCACTCATGCAGCCCCAGACCGTGATGGTCCAACCACCATACTTGGCCGTAGCCAAGACACACTTGTCTTTGTAGTCCTCACCTGGTTGTTTCCACACACGCTTGACATCATCTGAATCAAATAAGTTTATCTTGGTCTCATCAGACCACAGGACATGGTTCCAGTAATCCATGTCCTTAGTCTGCTTGTCTTCAGAAAACTGTTTGCGGGCTTTCTTGTGCATCACCTTTAGAAGAGGCTTCCTTCTGGCACGACAGCCATGCAGACCAATTTGATGCAGTGTGTGGTGCATGGTCTGAGCACTGACAGGCTGACCCCCCACCCCTTCAACTTCTGCAGCAATGCTAGCAGCACTCATATGTCTATTTCCCAAAGACAACCTCTGGATATGGCGTTGAGCATGTGCACCCAACTTCTTTGGTCAACCATGGTGAGGCCTGTTCTGAGTGGAACATGTCCTGTTAAACCACTGTATGGTTTTGGCCACCATGCTGCAGCTCAGTTTCAGGGTCTTGGCAATCTTCTTATTGCCTAGGACATCTTTATGTAGAGACAACAATTCTTTTTTTTTTCAAATCCTCAGAGAGTACATTGCCATGAGGTGCCATGTTGAACTTCCAGTGACCAGTATGAGAGAATGAGAGTGCTAACACCAAATTTAACACAACTGCTCCCCATTTACACCTGAGACCTTGTAACACTAACGAGTCACATGACACCGGGGAGGGAAAATGGCTAATTGGGCCCAATTTTGACATTTTTACTTAGGGGTGTACTCACGTTTGTTGCCAGTGGTTTAGACATTAGTGGCTGTGTGTTGAGTTATTTTGAGGGGACAGCAAATTTACACTGTTATACAAATTGTACACTCATTACTTTACATTGTAGCAAAGTATAATTTTCTTCAGTGTTGTCACATGAAAAGATATCATAAAATATTTACAAAAATGTGAGGGGTGTACTCACTTTTCTGAGATACTGTATAATGGAGCAGTAGGGGAGCACAGTAAAGTTATTTAAACTGATCGGGAGGGCTGTTTTAAATTAAACCTGTTGCTTTGCCCTGAATTGGCTACGAAATGGATTGTTTTACCTTCATAGCTAATTAAAAGCTTTAACACATCTAGCATTATTATATTTAAAACACCCTCCACTAGTAATGCTATTTTTGATAAAGACATGTTTAAATGGGTTTTATATTTGCTTTGACATTGCTTATTGTTTCTACTGATGTTTTTATATTAACAGTAAAGGTACGCTATAACATACGCCATGACTGTTTTATTTCTCATGAAACAAGGAGGATCTGATGCTACCTAGCTGGAATCATAAGATGTAATAACAGGCTATGATTATTTGACTACACCCACTTCAAGTATAAAAAGGACCAGGCATCTGTGCAAAAACACATCCTTGGGTTCTCAAACCTCTAAACAGGCTGCACTTTACATCCTCAGTGCGAAGATACATTATGTCTCATCATTCCACCATGGCTTCCTCTGGACACAAGCACTTCAGCTCCTGCTCCGTGGCCTTACCCAAACATTCTTCCCACAGCATCTTATCACATTCTCCTAAGCATTCTGGACATGGCCACAAGATACAACATTCATTTACCAGTGCAAGTGCCCATAATATTGGATCAAAAGGACATAAAATGTCAGTTAGCAGCTATCATTCAGGAAAAAGTGGTCACGGACATGGTCATGGTCATGGATCTGGATTTGGTATCGTTGGGCTTGGTCATGGATTTGGAGGACAATCTGCAGGAATCACCCCTGTAACTGTTAACCAGGGCCTATTGGCTCCTCTTAATTTGGAGATTGACCCAAGTATTCAAAGAGTAAGGACTGAAGAGAAAAACCAAATTAAAGGTCTCAACAATAAGTTTGCCACCTTTATTGACAAGGTAAAACATTTTTTTTCACTAATCTTAATGATTTTGTGTCTCAATCAATATCTATAAACAAACTATTTTTAACACATCTTGGTTACTGGGCTTTCAATGAGAGTTGTCTACTGATGATCTGAGAGGGCACATCGACAGAACTATATTAGGGTCAGAAAACATGCTGAGAACACCATTCTTGCCATGTACATTTAAGTTTAAATGTGATTCTAATGTAGGAAACATAGCTTACAAATTACTGTCTGTTTTGTTTGATTTAGGTAAGATTCCTTGAACAACAGAACAAGATGTTGGAGACCAAATGGGCTCTTCTGCAAGAGCAGAAGACAGCCAGGTGTCAGATTGAACCTCTTTTTGAGGCTTTTATCAGCAATCTCAGAAGACAACTGGATAGTCTGGAATGTGAGAGGGCACGTCTGGAGGCTGAGAGGAACAGCATGGAAGGAACTGTAGAAGAACTGAAGAGAAGGTGTGCCACAGAGTAAAATATAAGTCTAACAGTGCTAAAAGTTACCAAAACACATATTCTATCATCTAGAAGGTGTAACTTTAAACACCACAATACCGCATTAGCCAACAACATGATACAATTTTAATTGGATTTAAGTAATTATTTAAATATGTCCTAAGGACTACCCAGACTTACTTTACTACACATATCCTCTTCAGGCACACTTTTAAGGCCTGGTCATTTGAACTGTCCCAGCAAGGTAGAAAATTTGGAGTTGGTAGAAAACGTGGAGAGTTTTATTATACCTAAAGTAAATTATATTAGCATCCTTCCCTGAAAAGTATTGATTTATAACAACTTGCTACATGGTTTGTGCATGTGCTCAGTGTTTGCATATTATCCTCTATGCAAAATACAAATTCAATATAGCTGAAGATAATCTTACCAAATTTGATTTTACTGCAGGTATGAAGACGAGGTCAACAGAAGAACAGCAGCAGAGAATGAATTTGTATCTCTGAAGAGAGTAAGTGATAAATATTCACTCTTGGTAATCTTGGGAACATACAAAACTAGAAGCATACATAAGCTAGAAGCATGTATTTCTTCAGAAGGAGATCATTCTTTGACATTTTTATTGTAGGATGTTGATGCTGCTTTCATGAACAAAGCTGAGCTGCAGGCAAAGGCCGACTCCCTGACTGATGAGATCAACTTCCTCAGAACTCTTTATGATGCGGTAAAACAAACAATATTTTTTCTATATTCATATTTACGCATATTTTACTACTTGCCTACCTTGTAAAATGTGTTACTTACATTTTTTCATATTACAATACAAAACATGTTTATTTAAATGTGAACTTTTAATTTATTTTTCCGCAGCCTTGATTTTGGACACATTCTCATCAAGTAAATGAGAACTATTTTTTATCAGGTGGTGGTAGAATCTCTTTCAGATTGGTATTGCTATCTATTTTTATTGTTATCAGATTTTTATTGATATCTGTGTACATTTTTGGGAGATTTATCCTTACTTCCTGCCCTATTTACTGTTTTGATGAATGCATAAAGTAATAGGAAATGTAAAACTTAGACATTGTCACTGGAACAGATGTAAAAGGGAAATCTACCATTAGGCACACCTGTTCCCCTGACAATTTGGATATGTGAGATCTCTCCTTAATCCAGTCATATTTTCAAGTATGAGGAGCACTCCATAGGAAAAACACAGGCAGCAATAAATATCTCATAGAGGTTACATACACTATGTGTTATTCAACATATTTTTGACAATTAATACATTTGAAAAAAAAAACGCAGGTCCATCCAGTTCAACCCGATGTGTGTGTGTGATTTTTATTGTCTATCAATTCCCATAGCCTGTATATTCTGCTTCCTGAGGAAGACATCTAAAAGTTTTTTTGAAGTACCGGACCCTCTAAGCTAGAAACCTTTCCTCAATCTAAGATCAAACCTGTTTTCTTCTAACCTCAAATTGGGCCATTTGTCCTCTTCATGGATCTTAGAGTAAACAGTTTATTATAGTTAATGAAGTCACCTTTCATATATTTGAGCATTGTAGGCATATCCCCTCTAAGGAGACTTATCTCTAGAGTGAATAACTGTAGTCTATCTAATCGATCCTCATAACTGAGGGACCCTTCTCTAGTTGTCCGAAGTTCTGCTTGAAGTTAAGTGGGCTAGCTGTTGCCAAACAGAATGCTGAAATAGAGATGGGCAGATGTCGTGTGATAGCAGAAACATACACGTTTACACAAGAGTGAGCTATTGATCTTTACAGGGAATGTCTCAGTCTCCATAAGGAGAACCTCTACTTGCCTTTGACACTTGAGGAATGGCCATTCCTTTCTATAGCTTAGAGGAGAACTGGTTTGAAAATATAGGCCTGGAGTTGGGCAGGTGCTGTAGGTTAACTATCAAAAATATATCATGAAATATTGATTGCATGTCAATAGAACCTATATGCCCAGTATCTTAATAAAAAGAACTAGGAAAGCCAGAAATGTCAAAAGTTCACTTTAATAAGATAAGATTTAATCTGAATATAGTAAACTGAAACTTTATTGGTTGAACTACTGTAGTTTGGAGATCATCATTGTTTTAATTTAATAAGCCTGAATTTATCAAACTAATATAATATTAATTGTTGCAGGAGATTGGTCAGCTCCAGGCTCAGATCTCAGATACCTCAGTAGTAGTTTCCATGGATAACAGCCGAGATCTGGACATGGACAGTATCATTTCTGAGGTCAGAGCTCAGTATGAGGACATTGCAAACAGGAGCAGAGCTGAGGCCGAAGCCATGTACCAGTCACGGGTAAGTCTGGCACTTTATCTGTTTTTCTTGTATACAAATCAACCATCAAAGTAGCTTGATTTATTCATTTTTTTACTGTTTTGCAATCAGTTTGAAGACCTGAGAACAGCAGCAGGAAGGAACGGCAATGATCTACAGAGCAGTAAAAATGAGATTGCTGAACTCAATCGAACAATTCAGAGACTTAAAGGAGAAATTGAGTGTGCCAAATCTCAGGTATATAATGTTATTTTAACAACAGTTATATCCCTTATATTTTGTTACATCACATGAAGTTTACTGTGCTTTTGGTATATTGGCATTTTATTATCGCTTGCTGGTGCTTTAGTATATTTTCCATGAGTTAAAGCTGAGTTTTAAGCAGATATAAAAAAGCACAAAAGAACACACTTATGTATTTATAATAATAATAAAAAAAGCTAAATATATTTTTTTTAATGCCATTAGTGTTGACACCTGTATATAACTTAATATGAGCTTTTGCCCCTGTGCCAGAGTAGAGGGAGAGCAGTACTAAATGCGTACAATTAATGACAAGAGGAGAGAGCTGAGAGATAACTATCAGTCTGTGTGAAGTCAGCTTTTACAAAAGAAAAACAAACCTTGAAAAAAGTACTACTTTCTCTTCCTCCAGCGTGCTGCACTTGAAGCTGCCATCAGTGAAGCTGAAGAACGTGGTGAAGCTGCAGTCAGGGATGCCAAAAATAAGCTGGCTGAGCTGGAGGCTGCACTACAGAAGGCCAAGCAGGACATGGCTCGTCAACTAAGAGAATACCAGGAACTAATGAATGTCAAACTGGCTCTGGATATTGAGATTGCCACTTATAAGAAGATGCTGGAGGGAGAGGAGCACAGGTGAGTGTGATATTTCTTAGAATGGGACTCTTCTAAAATTTTAGCAGTGTAAGGGTCGGTTCACACATAGGCGACTTGTGCTCTGACTTATGTCGCCCCAAGTCACTTGACATCAGAAATCCCATTGAAATGAATGAGAGCCATCTTAATGTACACTACTGAAGTCGCTCCGACTTCAAAAAAGGTTCCTGTACTACTTCAAGGCGACTTTTATCCAACTTGTGCCCATAGAATTCAATGGAAGTTGCCTCCAAGTCAGATTCCCATCTATATTGAAGCGACTTTACAGGAAAAAGAAAATAATTTACACAGTGAATTACCCAGGCATCCTCCTCCCTCCCTTCTCGCCTGGCATGGAGGTTGCTTTGAGTTGCGTTGTAAGTTGCCCAAAGTTGCGCTGAAGTTGCTTTGAAGTTGCATTCAAATTGCCTAGCAAAGTTGCGCCTGAAGTCGGATCGCCTATGTGTAAACCGGCCCTTAGGCAATGGAAAAGTGAAAAACTACACATAGCAACAATGCAAATAAATCATGTTACACTTGATACATATTTGCATTCAATGTATGAAATATTAATAAAACGTCTTGGAAATGTAACATTGTATTTTAATGTTATCTTTGTTGTACCATTATCAAAGTACTTTAGATTTTAATCCTGTTTATTTTTTATTTTTTTCAGATTGGGTTCTGATGGCCATGTTAATGTTTGTACGTAACCTAATAAGTCAATATTCATTATTTTTTACGGATTTAGACTATACACAGCATTATATTAAAAAGCTAGTTTAATGCACACACGAGTACATGGACAAATTTATATGGACAAAAGCTGCATAAAAATACAGTATCTCACAAAAATGAGTACACCCCTCACATTTTTGTAAATATTTTATATCTTTTCATGTGACTCTTGTTGCCAGCAGTTTAGACATTAATGGCTGTGTGTTGAGTTATTTTGAGGGAACAGCAAATTTGCACTGTTATACAAGCTGTACACTCACTACTTTACATTGTAGCAAAGTGTCATTTCTTCAGTGTTGTCACATGAAAATATAATAAAATATTTACAAAAATGTGAGATACTGTAAATCAGTGTTAAGTTACAATGGATTAGACATGCTTTTTAATAGTAATTTAGACAAAAATGTATATGCTCATTTGTATTCATAAATATGTAAGCAAACTGAATTATGACTTGGCTAGTGTAATATCTTTTGAGCTAGAATTTAATGTCAAAATTATATTTCTACAAAATATGGTAAGTGGGGTCATACTAACGATAGATTTGGATGTTAGGCCTACATTATTATACTGAATGCAGAATGCTAGCCTAGGACGCTTTTAAGAGCAATTCTAAGGGGCTATCTACTTTTTTTCTAGCTGTCCTTCACTCAAGCACTGGAGGAAAACATCATTCAGGGGGACACTATGGAGGAAATCAAGGAGGAAACCATGGAGGAAACCACCATAATTATCACAAGGGAGGATTCAGCTCAGGCAGCCATGTCTCCAAAATGAAGCACCACTCTAGCCATGGGCACCACTGCTAAAGGATGCAACTTCTATTTACCAAGCATACTTAAAGGACCAATAAACCTAAAATATAGTAGGTTTATATTAAAACATAATTGAAAACATATGTTACATTTACATAAAGCATATGCAAACTAGACAATAGAGATAAAGCTATGATTGTGGGGTAAATGTTTTTCAGTACAGCTGACATTCTGCTCAGTAATCCCACTGAAGGACAGAGCAGTCAGCCTCTCCCTAGCCTGAAATGGCCAATAGCAAAAAGCTGTACTATACCCTCAATCATATAACAAAATCCAACACTTCTCACAGAATGATTCCTTCAGACTTTAAACATTTACATATATCTCTATATACTTTTATGTAAGCCAACTTTTTATGTTTAATGGTCCTGTAAGCCTCATATAAATATTCATTATGGCATATACAATGGGACCTCTAGTCTCTTTTGCCACTATTATGTATGCTTATATATTTAAATCTTACCACAATGCAAACCTAAAGATCATTTAGAAAATAGATAGTAAAGACAGTGCAGCCTATTCCTCAAATTATTTAGCAGTCTACAGCAAATAACATTGAAATTTATTTTTATTAATATGGATTCTAACATTAAGACCATCAGAACTGCAGATAAATATAAAGCTCTATGAATGTTTTTGCAAAATCCTTATTTTAATTTCACTTTCACATGGTTGAGTGAAAGGTTCACTTTATTTGCTATCATTAATTTGGTGAGTGAACAACCAATACATATTTAGTTGATCAACACTACTGCATACATGTTGTGAAAGCTCAAAACGTAGGATAAATACAGTTGTAATAAATATAAAAATAAAATATAAATATAGCTAGCTATTGAAATTCCATTTCTGACATGTGGATGCTTAAAGAGTAGCTCTTTTTAACTGCCAAATATAGTCCAATCATGATGCAGAGGTGGGCTGCCTATTGGTCAGTTAAATGATACCAGATGACCCTCAGAATATGACTGGTTTGCTGCATGGGCTACCATGGGTTTGCCAATAGTATTCTGGAGATCATCTGGACAGGCAGTGACACTCCAAGCCACAAGGGACCATTTGATATATCTGTGTTTCATTTAGGGTAATTTAGGTTTGTATTCCCTAAGTGAGTCAGGCTGTGTAGTGGCTTACAAGATCACAAAAAGCCTAAAAAAAACTCTGTACAAAAGATAAGGGAAATACATAATCCAGTGTTTGCAACCTTTACCTTTCAAGCCTCTTGAGAGATTTCCTTCTTGCAGTGTAATCAACAGTTACCTACATAAAGAGAAATCCAATACAGAGAACATATCCAATATACAAAAATACCAGTCAGTCTTTCATGAGGGATTTTATGGCAGAGGTTCCTAACAAGGGACATGATGTATAGGGTGGCAAACCATTGCGGGAATTGGATTTGCTATGTGATAATAGGCATATACATAGTTGATATGTGTATATCTTGGTTATGCAACATAGATTGTTTAAAAGTGGGCATTGCATAACAAAAGAAGAAGAAGACTGTTGATGTATTGAATACTGAAAAATCTGTATTTATCGGTAACATGCAATATCTGTGAAAACAAGGGAATCATGCAGGAATTGTATATCTTCTACAAGTCCCAGGAAAACATCCTGTCAAAGGAAAGTTTGTTTTTTTTTCAGATGATTACAGGCTAGTGGTGATTAGTCTAGGTAGACATGGAATAAACAGTTTTTGCTTATTTCTTTAAACTCTACTTCCCCTTCTGAAATACAGATAGTTGGTGTTGTACAATGGTCAAGAAGACCACACAGCATAAGAATGGCACTATAGCAAAGGCAAGAAATTATTCTCAGCTAGCAATTTATTGGTATATCTCAATCACATTTCCTTCTCCAAAAACTTCTTGTCCATACATTCTAATTAATTTGTATTGATTGTTATGTGTATGTTACCTCGGCTGTACAACTGTACAAGTAATTTTGAGTATAGGTGAATTTCAATAAAATTCTCACTTTCATTAAATTCTGTCTGTTGTTTTGGAATGGTTCAGATGAGACGTATACATTACGTTTTCCCACTATCAACACATTCTATTACATTTTTAATCACCAATAATAATAACTAATTAAATCATATATAAAATATTTACCATAGCATTAAAATAAACACAAGCCTCTTAAAATTGATTTCTAATTTTGCAGCCAAATTGGGATGAAACCTACTTCATATTTGTTCAATGTCCCTATTCACATAGCATATACCTTAAAAAACATATTTAAAATTTGTAATTTACTTTTTTAGATACTCTGTTGTGGACCCGCCAGCAAGGAAAAATCCTGCTTAGTTCTGTTTGTTTATGAGGGGTCTGGGCTTCTGGCTTTGCCATAATTAACCCTTCCTCTACTGTGCAGGCAGATCTTTATTATCATTTGTAAATAAATGTGAACACTAACAAAGGGTTAAAAGTTTAGAGGCTATGCTTTTTGCATTGTATGTTAATGAGGACAGATTGGGACAGGCTCAGTCTAAAGCCAGGTACACACTATGAGTTTTTTGTTTTTCGTTCAACCCAGCAGGTTGAAAAAAAAAAAACTGTCAGCTTTGTTTGGAGCCGATGTACTAACTATGCAATGTTAGTGCAGCGCTTTCCCCTGCTGAGCTGTTGTGTTCTGACAGGGGGACAATCCCCCCCACCAGAGCACTCTGATCAGTGCTCTCTGTCATTGGCAGAGAGCGCTGATCAAGAGTCGGTTTGCTGCTGGTTTTCCACATGCCCGTCTGACAGGGTGACATACACATGGGCCAAATGTCGGCTGTTTTTTTTTTACCTTTAATAGGTTTTAATTGAATAATTTTATAGTACAGAGTATGTTACAGTACATAGCCATGTAATTGTTGTTCCATCTAGAGCTCTACATTAGCAGAGATACAAACAATTTACAATTAGTGTAATAAACCAGAAACAGGTAAGAATATAGCGCTTAACCAGAAGGAGAAAAACAATGTGAAGAAGTACAGTGCATGACATGGAAGAGGAGCCCTAGCTCCAGAGAAAGAGGGGATAGAGGGGGGGGGGGGGGTACCAGGAATCTGTTATGTGTGTGAGGGCTCTCGCTGTACCTAAGATGTAAAGTCATCCTCTTACTGTGCATTTTGGGTGGTTGAGCCAGGCGGACCAGTTGTGGAGGAATTTGGTCATAGCAAGGTTTTTCCTAGCTAACATTTTCTCCATCTCACACTGCAGATTTAGGTCTGCAATGGTAGATGTGAGAGAAGGGGGGTCAGGTTTTTTCCAGTTTCTGGTAATATTCAGCTTGGCAGCAAGGAGGAGGTGGATTGCCACAACTCGTGCATTCAAGGGGAACTGCTCCATGTGCAGATGGAGAAGTGCCAGATCAGGTGAAGGGGGATTGGGGGTCTATGTTATTGAGGAAAGTAGGGCAAGGATTTGTTTCCAAAATGAGCTTAGGGATTTACAGAACCAGAAGGTGTGTGCCAAGGTTCCCATTGAGCCACATGCTCTCCAGAAAATAGTGGGAGAATTGGGGAATATTTTGGAGAGCTTGTAGGGGGTGAGGTACCATCTGTGGGTCGTTTTTTGATAAAGTGCCCAGTGGTTGGTGCAATGTGAGGCCCTGTAGGTGATCTGGAAGGCTTTATTCCATTTTTCCAGTGGTATGAAATACCATGTCTAGGGTGCTGGGCTTGCGACAAATAGAAGTGAAGAGGTTCTGGAATGTGTGCTGATGCGTGGAGGCCAGAGGTTTTCAAATAGTGGGATATTCTAGCGTAGATATACGCTTCAGAAATCGGAAAGGCAAATTGGCGTTGTAGGTCAGAGAAGGGTTTTAGTGTCCCTAGTGCTAGGAGGTCTTCCATTGAGGTAATTCCCATGGAGGTCCAGAGTTCAGTGGAGAGGTTGGGAATTAAGATTTCTAGGGCGGATAGGGGTATGGAGATCTTTCTCATGGGCTTGAGCAGTTGCCAGGCATTAAGTGAGGCCGATACGGTGGGGGGCATGGAGTGTTTGGGTAGATGATGCCCTGCCGAGAAGAGTAGTAGTGAGTTTTTTTAGTTTGTCGGGAGGGGTGCGAGTCCTTTCCATTATGGACCATATTTTAGTGGGGGATGGGTGCCACCAGTAGTAAACTTGCTCAAGCACTGTGGCTAGATAGTAGTATTTTAAGTGGGGCAGACCCACCCCACCCTGGCGCTGATGTCTGATTAGAACACTGGCACAACAGGGAGGTTTATTGTCCCAGATGAATTTTGAGATTATGCTCTGTGCAGATTTAAAGAAGGTTTGGGGGATGTGGGTTATAACTGTGCGGAATAGGTAAGTTAATTTGGGCAGAATCAACATTTTTAGTGAGGCAATTCTCCCCAATGTGGAGAGGTATTGCGTCTGGAGCTCCCGCAAGAGCAGGGGCAGTTGTTTTAAGAAAGATTTGTAGTTGAGGTCATATAGTTAAGATTGCACGAGTGGTATCTTAATCCCAAGGTAAGGGATATCTTGGGTGGCCCATGCATAAGGGAGTTCGTTTTTTGAACGGGTAAGTTGTTTCGGAGGAATGTTTAGCGGGAGGACCGTGGATTTGGAGGCATTCAGTTTATAATATGAAACTTCTGTGAAGTGTTGGAGGATTTCGTGCATCGCATGGAGGGACTGGTCTGGATTTGAAACCATGAGAATGGTATCATCAGCAAAGAGGCTGACCTTATGATCCATTCCTTGGTGAGAAATACCTTGGATTTGTGAGTCTTGTCTAATTTTGGTGGCGAAAGGTTCCATAATTAGGGCAAAAATAATGGGAGAGAGAGGACAACCTTGACGGGTGCCATTTGTGATCATAAATGGTTTAGAGAGCATTCCGTCTGTTAGGAACTTGGCCGAGGGATTGGAGTAGAGGGAGAGGATTGCGTTTTGGAATCTGCCTGTGATTCCAAATTTTTGTAGGGTTCCTTGAAGGAATCCCCAGTGAACTATATCGAACACCTTCTCCGCATCCAGGGACAGGAGCAGAGAAGGCGTTCGGGATTGAGAGGTTTGGTGTAATAGGTTAACGACCCTTCTAGTAGCATCAGGGACTTGTCTGTCTGGGATGAAACCGACCTGGTCCGGGTGGATGAGATCCGTGAGCAGGGGTTGCAGTCTGGCGGCTATTATTTTGGCGTATAGTTTTATGCCCGTGCTTAGGAGCGATATTGGTCTGTAGTTTGAAGTGGAGGAGGGGTCTTTGTCGGGTTTCGGAATGGTCACAATGGTAGAACGTAACATATCAATCGGGAAGGTGGCAGAGGAGGCAGTTACATTGAAAAGGGTAACAAGTCTGGGTATCAGGAGGTCAGCGAGTTTTCGGTAATATTCGTTGCAGTATCCATCCTCGCCTGGAGCTTTGTTATTGGGAAGCGACTGGATCGCATTCTTAACTTCTGAAGGGGAGAAGGGAAGTGCTAGTTGGACTTGTTGGGACTGAGAGATTGCTGGGAGGTCTATTGAGGTTAGGAAGTCCTGAATTTGAGACTTCGTAGGCTGAGGGGTGAGTGGGTCTTCCTTCAAGTTGTAAAGGGAGTGGTAATAATCATTGAAAGCGTCCACTATGTGTTGTGGATGGGTCAGGGGTTTTTTGGTGGTGGGGTGGTGGATCAGAGAGATTTTAGATTTGGTAGTCTGAGTTTTAAGTTGTCTGGCTAGCAGGGCGCTGGCTTTGTTGCTTAAGGCATAAAAGTTGGCCTTCCTTTTTCGGAGAGAGATTTCATAGTTGTATAAGAGAAGTGCCCTAAGTTTTTGTCTCCAAATAGAGAGTTTGTTTGTTACGTGTTGTGAAGGGGAAAGTTTGTTTGCTGTTTCTAAGAGGTCAATTTTGGTTAGTGCCTCATCAATACGCAGTATCCTCTGCCTCTTAGCATGACTATGAAGCTTAATAAGTACTCCTCTCATGTAAGCTTTATAGATTGCCCATAGTGTAAAAGAGTTTATGTCAGGGTGATCATTAAGGTCAAAAAATTTCAGATGCTCTTCCGTAAGGGTCTTCAGATTGTCAGGGTCTGCCAAAAGAGAGGAGTTGAGTCTCCATAGGTTTGTTGATTTGTTTGAGCAAGGTCCAACTGATAGGGATATGGGGGCATGGTCTGACCACGAGATTTGCCCAATTGTAGAATTCGTGATTTCTTAGAGAGAGAGTTCGTCCACCAGGAAGAAGTCAATTCGGGAGTAGGAAAGTTGTGAGGAGGAGAAGTATTTAAAGTATTTCTCTGTACTATGCTGGCATCTCCACACATCATAAAGTCCTAGTTTTCAGAGTATTGGGTTGAGAGCTGGTCTATGGTGACGTGAGGTGGTTTGAGTGTCCATGGCCGGGTCCCCAACGAGGTTGAAGTCTCCGCTCATGATTATACAAGTGTTGTTGGAATGGGGTACTTTTTTGTATAGTCTCTTGAAGAATCGAAGCTGTTGTTTGTTTGGCCCATATGCATTCATCAATGTGTAGGGAGTGTTGTTTAGCGAGCAGGAAATTATGAGAAATCGTCCAAATGGGTCTATCGTAGTGTTGTGCACAGTGACTGGTAATGTGTCCTTGAAGGCTATTAGGACTCCATTTATCTTTTTCTCATAGGAAGCCAAAAATATACGTGTGTAGTTCTTCAGAGAGAACTTAGGGGTGTTGAGACTGGAGAAATGGGTCTCCTGGACAATGAGGATGTCTGCTTGCATCTTGTTCGCTTCTCTGAGGAGGAAGGATCGTTTCTGGGGTGAATTCAGTCCCCTAGCATTGAGGGAAACAATTTTGAAAGGCATGTTCCTGAGAGTACGATGAGCCTTAGGATCGCAGCTGGCGATCGATCCCGATGAGGGAAGAGAAAGAGGGAGATCCTGGTACCGGATAGAGGGGGAACATAAAAAGTGGGAGCCTGAGAAAGAAAGGATGTCACAGGCTCAATGGGCAGCAAACCGAGCTGCTCTATCAGGTAAGTGGAGGGTAACCAGGCCTACCTAAATGAAAAAGACAAGGTAGGACCTAGGTAACAGTTCAGGCAGACAGGCGTAGCCAAATGGAGCCATGGGCTGTCAGCATTGTTGCCTAAGGGGACAACCGGACCTTTTTTTGTGGGATTACTTGGGTTGTTGCGACTCACTGGTATCCATTGGTGAACTGGAGTGGCCCTGCATAGTGGTAGTATCTACAGGTAGGATATGCCAAGACCGTAGGAGTCTGAAACCCTCTTGAAGAGTGTGCACAACAAAGGTTTTGTTCAAATGTGTGACCAGCAGTTTGTTGGGGAATCCCCATTTGAAGGGGATTTTGTGGTTCACCAGAGCTTTGGTGATCGTTGCAAGTTGGCGACGATTATCCATTGTTGCCTTTGATAGGTCTGCATACAGATTGATGGCATTGAAGGGGTCGGGTAGCCTGTTGGCGTGCCTTGCTGCGTACATTATGCGCTCCTTGGTATTGAAAAAATTAATGCGGGCGAGTACATCCCTGGGTATGTATGGAGGGAGCTAGATACGGGGGCTTCACCAGTCTGTGCGCCCTGTCAATTTCTAGCTCTCTATCGGTCAGATCAGGAATAAGGGTGCGCATTAGGGTTTGCAAGAAATTTTTTAAATCCGCCTGCTGGACTGATTCAGGAACATTCTGGAACTTAATATTGTTCTTTCTGGAACGATCGTCTAATTTTGACTGTTTTAGGTGAATTAATTGTAGGTCTTCTTCAGGTGCAGTCAGTGCATCCACAGTGTCATTATGTGCTAGTTGTATATCACCCAGCCTGGCTTCAATCATGTGTATGCGCTTGTCCTGGTGCTGAACTGTGTCAGCTAAGGAAGAGACTGCTGAAGAGAGGTCTGTAAGTAGGGAATGCCTTAGTGACTGGAGCATAGATTTCATGGTTTGTTCAGAGACAGGCTGATCAGAGGCTGGGAATTCATCTAAGGCAGAGCGGAGCTGTGGGGGGGGGGGGGTGAGAGTGCAGAGCTGGGCTGTCTCAGGCTCTGCTGTCCTCAATCTAGACTTTGCTAGGCTAGATGTGGAAGGAGATGGTGGGGGAGAGGACTGTTAGGAGGGGTGGATGTCCCAGATCCGAGGCTGATGTCCCTGCTGGGTAGTGTGTGGAGCCGCGCTGTGTCTCCTGTGAGGCCGCCGGCACCATCTTGGCTGTCTGTGAGGGCAGGATGGGGAAAGAATTCTGTCAGCTTTTTGGGCGGTTTGTACTCCTTCCTTCGCTTTGACATCGCTGCTGGAGTGAAAAGGATTCATTTGGTGCTGGTTTCGGTCCGGTGGTCAGCTGCTGAAAGGTAGATATAGCTGACTGTGCCCAGAAGCTGTAGTCTTAAGCAGCCATTCACAGTGCCGTCAGGCCACGTCCCCCGGCTGTTTTTTTTTTTTAACCGGCCGATGTCTCCCAACATTCGGCCCCCGTGTACCGGGCCTAACATTGTGCAAAAAACCCTGCAGTCATTCAAGGCAAGTTCTCCTGAGTAAGTAAGAAATACTGAAAAAAATGTAGGCAATGTAGGCACAACACTTACATGCCGTGTAAATGGGAACACATAATAATTTTTATTATTAATAAACAATTAGTGGGGATTTCTCGAATTTGAGCGCATGGGAAAAGTGGGAATATGCTTTAGGGCTTGTTTACACTTGCTTCAAAACAGGGCGTCAGACAGGTTTTGTTAAAGCTCTGTAAACGCCAGTCAAAGCACCTGGCACTAAATAAAATGGTTAGCTTACAGTCCTGTTTACACCTTGCGTTGGCTTTGCTTCACTTTAGCTTTGCATCAAAAATTATACCCCATGTAGCTTTAGCCATGCTTCAAAGCCTCTTCAATGCCTCTATAGAAGTCTATGACAAAGCTGGTTTGAAGCGCGCTTGAAGCACCTGCGTCTTTTGAGAGGCTTTAATTCAGCTTTAGCTTCGCTTTGTTTTGGAGTAATTGCAGCTATTAGATATCAACAAACACACAGGGCATTGGCCAAGCTTCAACAAAGCTTCAAAAGAGCATCACTGAAGCCCCACCGAAGCCTCATTGAAGCATGACCGAAGCCTCATTGAAGCACCACCGAAGACTCATTGAAGCACCACCGAAGCCTCAAAAACACATCATAAAAGCTTGTTGAAGCAATAGGGGCTTTAACCACTTGCTTACTGGGCACTTAACCCCCCCTCCCCCAGCCCAGACCAATTTTAGGCTTCCAGCGCTGTCGCATTTGGAATGACAATTGCGTGGTCGTGCAACGTTGTACCCAAACAAAATTTTTATACTTTTTTCAACACAAATAGAGCTTTCTTTTGGTGGTATTTGATCACCTCTGTGGTTATTATTTTTTGCGCTATAAACAAACAAATAGCAGCAATTTTGAAAAAAGAACAATATTTTTTACTTTTTGCTATAATAAATATCCAAAAAAAAAAAAAATATTCATTGGGTTTGGCTAATTTATATTCTTCTACATATTTTTGGTAAAAATAAAATCGCAATCAGCGTTTATTGATTGGTTTGCGCAAAAGTTATCGCGTCTACAAACTATGGGAATTGATTCACAGTGTTCTTCTTATTATTTTTTTTACTAGTAATGGCGGCATTCTGCGATTTTTATCGGGACTGCGATATTGGGGCGGACATGTCAGACATTTTTGACACTTTTTTGGGACCAATGACATTTATACAGCGATCAGAAATGTAAATGTCCACTGTATACTGTATAAATGTCATTGTCAGTGAAGGGGTTAACCTGCAGGGGGCAGTGAAGGGGTTAACTGTGTTCCCTGCATGTGTTCTAACTGTGTGGGGGTTTGGCTGGCCGGGACATAAGAGATCTAACTGATCCCAGTGACAGGGATCAGTAGATCTGTCATGTCCCCATTCACAGAACGGAGAACTGCCATGTTTACATCGGCGGTTCCCCATTCTGCAGCTCCTACAGGCGATCACGGGGGCACGAGTGGACATCAAGTCCGCCCGGTCCGTGGGCACGCCCACGCAGCGTGCGGCCGCCGCCTGTGAGTGCGCACCAGGAGCGCACACAAGGGCGGGACGTCCACCCAGAAATTCAGATCCGCGCAGATCTGAAGGGGTTAATGTGCATTGAAGCCAAAGCAAGTGTTAATAAGCCCTTAAAGTGATACTAAGCGCACATTGTTTAAAATACATTATCCCTTCTTTTTCTGTATATGGATGATGACACTGTAATTATTTTAACTTCAAAAAAAAAAAGAAATGCCTTATTTCCTAAGTGATAGTTTTCACATGACCCAGATCTTTCTCAACCTGTCTGCAGAGAAACATAAGCTGGAGGAGCTTCTAGTGCTCTGCTGTTGGTCACATGAGAAAAAACAGCCTTTGGATTAAAAATAAATAATTAATATGAATAAACTGCTTTAAATCATCATACAAATATATATTTGAAATTAAATATGTATTATTTTTGACAATAACATGGTGTGGCCAGATTTCTGCCAATCACAGACGTCACAATCAAAGATGTGTGACCAGATTTCTGCCAATCACACACGTCACACCCCTCCAGCCTGTCTCTATTGTGTGGACAGTATTTTCTTACAATAACAGGTTGGTGAAGCCTCCATCAATCTACATATAATAACCCACCCATATTGTGTTTAGCTGGTTAGTGGGCAGGGAGGAGGAGGAGGGAGGGAGTGGGCTGTAATATACCATGGTCTATATACCAACATGTGTGACTCTATAGTCACATGGGCTGCTCAGATGAGATCAGGGAAGAAATGCTCAGCATAGAAACCCACTGAAAACTGAGCAGGTGCACTAGATGTCAAGGCTGCTCTGCAGATCCCCAGCTGCAGCGGGGACATGGACACGAGGGAGGGATAGAGAACAGAAGGATCAACCAAGTTTTTTTGCAGAATACAGAAAACAAATCCCATAATGACTGAAAGAGCATGACAGCATGTAATACAGCGATTGATAGTTTTTAAGGTACTATTACTGTCAGCTGCTTTGTATACCTGGATTCAATTGACTACTGTCTTTGATACTGCTCTGGGCTTGTTCTCTGGTTGTTATTCCTCTTGGTTCCCCGCAATCCAGGAGCCCATGACGCTGTCTCCAGGCCACCTTTGGATGTTTGTGTAAATGTATTTGTTTTGGGGTTTTTTTGGTCAGTCTCCTCCTCTTGTGGGACAGGTGGACTGCTATTTTTTGATGTTGTAAAAATATATATTTTGAGTGTTCTGTTTGTATCACTCTACAGTGGCGACTGGTGCTCCATTTTTTTAGGGGGGGGCGCAAAGCCCCAACCAAACCCCCCCTCCATCATTTGCCTGTGATAGGGCCTACAGACAGACAGACAAGTGAATGGGAGAAGCATTTGGCCAGAGCAGGTCCCCCCCCCCCCTCTCCTGCCTGCACATGTCTCCGATCCAGCAGAGCAGATTGCCAGGTGAATGGCTGACTCTGGAGATTATTCCCGGGGCAGAGGTGAAGCAGGGAGCCCTCCCTCCACCTTCTCTGATCACAGGATGAGGTGAAGATGCTGCTGTACATAGACAGACACAGACACAGTGTCAGATAACATCACTAACCTTTACTACACTGAGTCAGTTGACTGACCGATGATCGCACACACAGGCTCCAATGTAGAGGGCCGCTCATCCCACTCTGAAAAACCCTCTCTGGATCCCCTAAACAAGCTGCCAGTCTCATCAGTCAGCTGATTGCAAGCTGGGAAGCTTCCCATAGACTATTGTGTGTCCGGTGCCCCGGACACTCTTAAAGTGACCTTTTTTTATTGTTAACAGCTTGGGGGGCGGCACCCATCTGCCCCCAATGAGCGGGCAGCCACTGTCATGCTATATGTCTGAAGTTATTTGATGTATTCATTCTATGTTTATGTTTAATCACTTGCCAACCGCCCGCGATGGCTTGACGGTGGCAAAGTGGCTCGTTATCGCAAACCGCCGTCACCTGACGGCGGCTGCGATAACTAGGATTGTGAGCGTGCGCGCACTGGCAGAGGTGCACTCACGCACTCACTGTGTTCTCCGGGGGGCCAGGGAGCGGGTAGGGCGCTCTCGATCTCCGCCAGCTCCCCTCGATGGCTCCCCCGCAGAGAGAACTCACAGATCTCCGTTCTGACAGAGGGGAAAGGGATGTGATCACAGGCTTCCTGTATATGGAAGCCGTGATCACTCCCCTCCCCCTGCCAACCCAGCCCCCATACAGTTAGAACACACTGAGGGAACACAGTTAACCCTTAGAGCGCCCCCTCCAGGTTAACCCCTTCACTGCCAATAACATTTACACAGTAATCAATGCATTTTCATAGCACTGATCGCTGTATAAATGCCAATGGTCCCCAAAAAGTGTCAAAATGGTCCGACATGTCCGCCGCAATATCGCAGTACTGCTAAAAATTGCAGATCGCTGCCATTACTAGTAAAAATGATTAAAAAATAAAAACCCCATAAATGAATTCTCATCATTCGTAAACGCGGCAACTTTTGCACAAACCAATCAATAAACGCCGATTGCGGGTTTTTTTTACCAAAAAAATGAGGAAGAATATAAATCGGCCAAAACCGATGAAAAAAATGTTTTTTATATATTTTTTTGGGATTTGTATTTTAGCAAAAAGTAAGAAAAATTGTTTTTTTTTGCAAAATTGTCGCTCTTTTTTTGTTTATAGCGGCGATCAGAAATGACGCAGAGGTGATCAAATACCACCAAAAGAAAGCTCGACCGCACAATTGTCAGTTAAAGTGGTGCAGTGCCGATTCGCAAAAAGTGCTCTGGTCCTAAAGGGGGAAATCCTTCTGGGGCTGAAGTGGTTAATAGATTAAACTCACCAGTATATGGCATTTTATTCCATTAAGAAATCTGAAGTCTTGAAGAGGCGGCGAACCACGAAACACATTGACATTTTCACAAGGATTCTTACCTTCTGATTTTTATAATTAATGTTTTTAAGATGTCTTTGTTAATAAAACATGTATTTTTTAAATATTTAAAGTATTCATGATGGTCTCTAGTATACAGTGCCTTGAAAAAGTATGCATACTACATAAATGTATTTTATTGGGATTTTATGTGATAGACCAACACAAAGTGGCACATAATTGTGAAGTGGAAGGAAAATGATAAATGGTTTTCAACATTTTTTACAAATAAATATCTGTAAAGTGTGGTGTGCAATTGTATTCAGCCCTCTTTACTCTGATACCACTAACTAAAATCTAGTGGAACCAATTGCCTTCAGAAGTCACTTAATTAATAAATAGAGTTCACCTGTGTGTAATTTAATCTCAGTATAAATACAGCTGTTCTGTGAAGCCCTCAGATGTTTGTTAGAGAGCCTTAGTGAACAAACAGCATCATGAAGTTTAAAGAAGGGTTAGGTCATAAAAAAATATCCCAAGCTTTGAACATCTCACGGAGCACTGTTCAATCCGTCATCCAAGAATGGAAAGAGTATGGCACAACTGCAAACTACCAAGACATGGCCATCCACCTAAACAAGCCGGGCAAGAAGAGCATTAATCAGAGAAGCAGCTAAGAGGACCAACTCTGGAGGAGCTGCAGAGTTCCACAGCTCAGGTGGGAGAACAGGACAACTATTAGTCGTGCACTCCAGAAATCTGGCCTTTATTGAAGATTGACAAGAAGAAAAACAATGTTGAAAGAAAGCCATAAGAAGTCCTGTTTGCAGTTTACGAGAAGCCATGTAGGGACACTAATTTTTCACTAGTTTTGCATTTAGCTAGGGTCAGTGTCACTACTGGTAGCATGAGGCAATACCTAGATCCTATAGAGGTTGCACAAGCAGTCCAACATCAATACGTGCCATTCATTCTAATAGTACAATTGTGACTTCCCCAAAGAAATCCTTTTCATGTTGAGATGTTGCAATTTTGATAATCTATTTTGTTTTTATGAATGGTAGAATGTGTAATCTTTTCATGCTTTGGTAAAATATTTTTTTCTCTGTCACCTTCACTTGTTGATATCTATCTCACAAAAATATTTCCTCAAACTCACAGAGATCTCTTTACAAAGCAAAAACAATATGGAAATTTAAAATTAGTCAAATTTTTTTATTTTTATTCTTTCCAAATGATCCTAATTTGAGCCCAAAAAATGTGATATGTGCACCAACATCAGAAAAAAAATGTCATTACCAAAAATCAGAGGATAACATTACTATTCTATACTCACACATCAAGAACCACCAAATATCACAGAATAAAACAAGAATAACTCCTGACTAATTCCTATATAATCCTAGAATTGCAGTATCTGTGTATGTATGTGTAGGAGGACTTGACATGCAGCAGCCCTGTGGCTCAAAAGGTAGAAATTCGGCCTACCATTGCTGACGTCCTGAGTTTGAATCCCAGACATGTCACTTCATGTAGAGATGCTGTTTGATCTCTCTATGTTGTTAACCACTTTCCCCTTTCTCACCCAGACCAATTATCAGCTTTCAGCACTGTTGCTTTTTGAATGACAATTGCACAGTCGTGCGACGTTGTACCCAAATTACATTTTTATTATTTTTTTTCCCACAAATAGAGCTTTCTTTTGGTGGTATTTGATCACCTCTACGGTTTTTATTTTTTGCGCTACAAAAAAAAACCTTTTTTTTCTTTGTTTCTGTCACAAAACTTTGTAAACAAGTAAGTTTTCTCCTTCATTGACAGGCACTGTTGATGCTGCACTGACGGGTACTGATGAGGCAGTACTGATTGGGACTGATTATGAGGCACTTATATGCAGCACTGATGGGCACAGATAAGCAGCACTGACGGGCACTGATATGTGGCACTGATGGGCACTCAAAGGCGGCACTGGTGGGCACTCATAGGCAGCACTGATAGGTGGTACTGATGGGCACTGATAGGGGGCACTGATAGGTGACACTGTGGACATTGCATGTGGCACTGGTGGGCACTAATACATGGCAATGATAGATAGCACTGTTAGGGAGGCACTGGCAGGCATCACATATGGGCACAGTGCCATCCCTATAGTACACTGTATGAACCTTACCTGGTGGTCTAGGGTGGGTTCCCTGGTGGTCCCTAGGTGGCCTCCTGATTCTCTCCCTGGTGGTCCCTGGGTGGCCTTCTGATGGTGTCCCTGGGTGTGCTCCCTGGTGGTCCTGGGTGATGATCCTGGGGGGGCTGCACTGATAAATCAGCAGAACCTGCAGTGGATTCGCAGGGTTCCCACATCGCACCCGACTCGCAAGCAGTTCTCACTGCCATATACAAACTGCTGGGAGCTTCAATAGAAAGCTAATGACACCCCCAAATCAGTTTTCAGATCGCACTGCGAACTGCAAACTCGGACAGGAATCAGATCACATGGGTGTTCACGATTCTGATGCAGAACCAAAAAAGGGTCCTGTGAGAGTTTGGTCTGACTGTGATGCATTTTCAGCCATACTATCTACATGGCTGAAATCGCATCGCACAGAAATTGCATGGGATTTTCACTGCAATGCGAATCACATGCGATCTCGGACAACTGTGCAGTGTGAACCGGCATTCAGCCACGGTTCACACTGGCGCAAATCACATGCGAAGTCCATGTGACGCGATTTCAGCCATACAGATAGTATGGCTGACATTGCATCACATTGGGGCTAAAATCGCACAGGACCCTTTTTTGAGTCGGCACCAGAATCGGATTGCATGGGTGTTTGCACTTATGTGATCCGATTCATGTCCGAACTGTCAGTCCGCAATGCGATATGTGAGCTAAAATGGGGATGTTGTTAACTTTGCATTGGCATTCCCCTCAGTTCGCATATAGCATTATGAACTGCCATGCGAGTCACGTGCTATGCGGGAACCTTCAGTGGATTCGCAGGACTCCTGTATCATACTAGTGTGAACCGGCACCGAGTCATCCTCTCATTTATATTTGCATAGTCCTTACAGAAATACATCAGCAGAACAAATGCAGGAAGTGTAATGTGGCTGTAAACAGGAACTGATGTGTGCACATCGGCTGGAAGCAAATGTGTGGTGATGCCAAATAAACAAATCAATGAAGCCCGCCCACACCAAATATAGCTCCCACATTGATCAAAAATATAATTACAACTTGCTTGCGGTTAGAATGTATTGCCGGCTCCTGGCAATACAGAATAAAAAAAATATGGCATGGGGTTCCCCCCAATCCATACCAAGCCCTTTGGGACAGGTATGGATTTTAAGGGGAGGCCCACGCCATTTTTTTTTACAAAACGGCGGGGGACCCCCCCCGATCAATACCAGACCCTTATCTGAGCATGAAGCCTGGAGGTCAGGATGGGGGGACAAGCAAGCACCACTCCTCCTGGACCATACCAGGCCACATTCCCTCAACATGCCCAAAGCCCCCACCCCCCCATGATGATGGAATTTGGCCTGGAGCAGTTCATGAGGGGGGCGCTCGCTCATCCCTTCCCTTTCCTGACCTCCAGGCTGCATGCTCGGATAATGGTCTGGTATGGACCTGGGGGGGACCACATGCATTTTTTTTTTGGCCTTTTCATTTTGGACATTCAGTTGCCACATGAGCATGGTTGTTACCATAATATTAATTCCTCAAATGAAATACATTGTTGTATGAAAAGAATCCAACATTAGTAATTGTATTTTCTATGTATGAGTGGAGCCTGGTCTGTGGTGTACTGGTATGTTGTCCTACATTCAAAACTTGATGACCTTGGTTTGTATCCTACCGATGTTATCACCTCCTAATAACTAGCATTGTGGTCATCAGGCATAATTATGAAATTGATATCATTTTGTTTGATTACACAATTTTAACTCTTCAAATGTATGCAATGGTATGTAATTATACAATATATATATATATTTATATATATATATATATATACAGTGTGGGCCATTTATGGATACACCTTAATAAAATGGGAATGGTTGGTGATATTAACTTCCTGTTTGTGGCACATTAGTATATGTGAGGGGGGAAAATTTTCAAGATGGGTGGTGACCATGGCGGCCATTTTGAAGTCAGCCATTTTGAATCCAACTTTTGTTTTTTCAATAGGAAGAGGGTCATGTGACACATCAAACTTATTGGGAATTTTAAAGAAAAACAATGGGGTGCTTGCTTTTAACGTAACTTTATTCTTTCATGAGTTATTTACAAGTTTCTGACCACTTATAAAATGTGTTCAATGTGCTGCCCATTGTGTTGGATTGTCAATGCAACCCTCTTCTCCCACTCTTCACACACTGATAGCAACACCGCAGGAGAAATGCTAGCACAGGCTTTCAGTATCCGAAGTTTCAAGTGCTGCACATCTCGTATCTTCACAGCATAGTCAATTGCCTTCAGATGACCCCAAAGATAAAAGACTAAGGGGGGTCAGATCAGGAGACCTTGGGGGCCATTCAACTGGCCCACGACAACCAATCCACTTTCCAGGAAACTGTTCAGGAAGTTAATATCACCAACCATTCCCATTTTATTAAGGTGTATCCATATAAATGGCCCACCCTGTATATATATATATATTTTAATTTTAGAGACAAGCTGCTTCTAATGCAAAAACTTTCTGTTACTAGCCCCTCATATTAAACATCGTATGACATAGGAATTGCAATGTTATATTTAAAGCTCCTCTGTTACATGGCCAGTGATGAATTAGGGCCACTTCACAGTGCTGAAGTAACACACAATATGTAGATTGGTGCATTGTTGTGCTATAGATTTTGATAGCATCCCAATGTACCAGTGTTCCAGAAAGCCACAATGCCTGATAGTAATTATACAATATTATGGTGTGGAATTCCAAAAACCAGCTAATCATAAAAACCAGACAAAAAACAGCATGGGTTCCCCCCTTCATTCATACCAGGCCCTTCAGGTCTGGTCTGGATTTAAAGGGGAACCCCGCACCAAAATGTAAAAAAAAATTGACGTGGGTTCCCCCCTCAAATCCATACCAGACCCTTACCACGGTAAAATTAACCCCTTAGCGCCAACCGTACGCACATTTGCGTTTGTAACGTGAAAGGGTTATAGCAGGGTGATGCCTTTTTTAGAGCGAGCGGTCGGCTCTTTAGTGATAACGACCTATGCGGCTAAAAGCTGCTTGGTTGTTTTCCTAAAGGAGCGGGAGGGAATGCCCCCCCCCCCGCCACCTTCCACCACTCTTTCCGGGCCTCCTGTCCCTCCGAGCCATGAACCGGCACTTCCGCCGGCTGGGCTGAGCCAGGAACGAAGCCAGAAGTGGCTTCATTCCACTCTCCTATGTAAGATTCTGGAAACTACGTCACTACGTCAATTCTAGTTTACTCGGCGGCCAATGGCAGTATTCAGAATCGCTGTTTTTGGCGATCGGAATACTTTGAAGTGCAAAGGAGGGATTTGGGGTTTTGCAGACCCCGATCCCTCCATAAAGAGTACCTGTCACCACTTTTTACTGTCACAAGGGATGTGACAGCAATAAAAGGGATCCGATTTTTTTTTAAAGGGACACTGTAAAAAATAAAATAAAATAAATAAGAAAAAAAAATCGAAAGAATTTAACGTGCATATGCAAGTCACGCCTGCAAATGTAAACAGTGTTCAAACCACACATGTGAGGTATCGCCGCAATCGTCAGAGTGAGAGAAATAATTCTAGCAAAAGACCTCCTCTGTAATGCTAACCTAGCAACCGTTACATTTTTTTAAAACGTCGCCTATGGAGATTATTAGGTACACTAGTTTGTCGCCATTCCATGAGAGTACGCAATTTCAAAGCATGACATGTTAGGAATCTATTTACTCTGCATAACATCATATTTCACATTATACAAAAATTTGGGCTAACTTTACTGTTTCCTTTTTTTTAATTCATGAAAGTGTCTTTTTTCCCAAAAAATTGCGTTTGAAAGACCGCTGTGCAAATACAGTGTGAAATAAAATATTGCAACGACCGCCATTTTATTCTCTATGGTCTCTGCTAAAAAATATATATAATGTTTGGGGGTTCTAAGTAATTTTCTAGCAAAAAATATGGATTTTAACCTGTAAGCAACAAGTGTCAGAAATAGGCATAGGCGTGAAAGGATTAAAAAAAAATTGCGTAAGGGTCCCCCCCAAAATCCAACCCAGGCCCTTCGGGTCTGGTGTGGATTTTAAGTGGAACCCTGTGCCAAAATTTAAAAAAAATGACATGGGGGTCCCCTCCCAAAATCCAAACCAGGCCCTTCAGGTCTGGTATGGATTTTAAGGGAAACCCCACACCAAAATGTAAAAAAAAAATTGTGTAGGGGTCTCCGCCAAAGTTTGAACCAGGCTCTTCAGGTCTGGTATGGATCTTAAGGGGAACCCCGCACCAATTTTTTAAAAAAAATGACGTAGGGGTCTCCCCCAAAATCCAAACCAGACCCTTATCTGAGCATGCAGCCCTGGTATGGCAGGAGGGGGTGTGAACGAGCAAGCCCCCTTCCAAACCATACCAGGCCACATGCCCTCAACATGGGAAGGGTGCTTTGAGGTCCCCCTCAAAGCAACTTGTCCCCATGTTGATGGGAAGAAGGGCCTCACCCCCACAACCCTGGCCAGTGGTTGTGGGGGTCTGCGGGTGGGGGGGCTTATCGGAATCTGGAAGCCCCCTTTAATAAGGGGGCCCCAGATCCTGGCCCCCCATGTTAATGAGTATGGGGTACATTGTACCCCTACCAATTCACCAAAAAAGGAATGTAGTGTTACAGAAAACAGTAGACAGTTTTTGACTAGTGTTGAGCGAACCCGGACTGTAACGTTCGGGTCCGTACCGAACTTTAGGGTGTCCGTGGCACGGACCCGGACCCGGACATTTCAAAAATCGTTCGGGTTCGAGTTGTGCACCTCATTTTATCGTCTTGGGGCCTGGCTTGGGCTTGCTAAAAACTTTACAGGCCCAGGCCCAGGCACGGTGCCTGTGGGATTTCAAGCCATGCCTGGGCTTGCAATGTCAGGCCCAAGCGAGTTGTGATCAGTTTTTGACAGATGACAAAAGACATTGTGATGTAAGGAAAAAACCACTTAACCATCCCCATGTTACATGGGGTATGAGTAATTGTACCCCCCGGTCCTAGACCCCGGGGGAATAATTTCCCCCGAAGGTCTAAGGCTATTCGGGGGGGTGGGCGTCTGGGGGTGTTGGTGACCGGTCCCAACACCCCCACTCCG
>BLSH010335368.1:993660-1010383 GCA_018402905.1 Glandirana rugosa
GAAAGGTCCCTAACAAATTCCTTAAAATATGGCGGGAGTGGTTGGATACCCCTGGAGTTGCCCCGCTCCAACTAATTAGAGACAGGCTATTACAAACATGAGTGGAAGAATAAGGGAATTGTACCGAACACCACAATAAAACTACCTAGGTCTTTCCATCAGCTGAACTTGAGCCCACCAAAGTTAAATATTGAGTAACCATGGCACTAATAAAGTTTGATTGGTTAGTTGGTTTTTCTTTTCTGTTTCTTTCTTTTCATTATTTGAGACTATTGAGACTACAGTCTATTTTTTGTACTTATGGGATGTAAATGAGACCTGGTTATGTATGTACTGACTAAATCTATTGTATGCTACTCTGTAATATGGGGAGGTATTCCTCCACCTATCATTACAAAAATTGTCTGTACTGCTTGAATTATGTACAATAAATACTATTCTATTTTCTGATTTAAAAAAGTCTATGTGACAAGAACAGGAAAAATCAAAAGTACTAATTTTAAAGGCTTATATGAAATGTTATTGCCATAAAAAGTGTATGGGGACCCAGGCCCTGCCCTACGGGACATGTATCAATGAAAAAAAAGTTTTAAATCAATACTTTTTTCAGGAGCAGTCATTTTAATAATGCTTAAAGTGGGAAAAAAATTAAAAATTCCTTTAAATATTGTGCCTGGGGGGTGTCCTTAGTCTGTCTGTAAAAGGGCGCTTCTCAGTGAGGTGTAGAATATAGCCAGATCAAAATGACATTTCCATAGGAAAAATTGTCATTTAAAATTGTGGCTGTAATGTATTGCTGGCTCCCGGCAATATACAAAAAATCGCTGAAACAAAGTGCATGCGCCCCCCCCCCCCCCGCCCCCCAGTCCAAACCAGGCTCTTCAGGTATTCAGATATTTAAAAAATTAAAATCCAAACCAGACCCTTATCCGAGCATGTATCCCTGGCCGGTTAGGATGGAGCACCCCCCCCTCTCCTGAACCGTACCAGGCTAGGTGCCCTCAACACTGCACCCCCCACCCCAAAGCACCTTGCCCCATGTTGATAGGGACAAGAGCCTCTTCCCCACAAGCCTGGCCGGGGGGAGGAAGGGCTGTGATCGCAGACTTCCTGTGTATGGAAGCCGTGATCACTCTTCTCCCCTGCCAACCCAGCCCACATACAGTTAGAACACAGTGAGGGAACACAGTTAACCCTTAAAGCGCCCCATCAAGGTTAACCCCTTCACTGCCAATGGCATTTACACAGTAATCAGTGCATTTTTATAGCACTGATCGCTGTATAAATGCCAATGGTCCCAAAAAAGTGTCAAAATGGTCCGACATGTCCGCTGCAATATCACAGATCACCGCCATTACTAGTAAAAAATAAAAAAAAAATAAAAACCCCGGAAATGAATTCTCAGCATCCATAAACGCGGCAACTTTTGCGTAAACCAATCAATAAACACCGATTGCGATTTTTTTAACCGAAATTATGAGGAAGAGTATAAATCGCCCAAAACCGATGAAAAAAAGTTTTTTTATTTTTTTTTGGATTTGTATTTTAGCAAAAAGTAAGAAAAACTGAAAATTTCCTGTCAAATACTTACCGTAATTTTCCTTTCCTGATGGACTCCATGGCAGCCTACGTGTGGGTTAACCCCGCCTCCTCTCCAATGCTATAGGACCCCTAATCCCATAAATGGGAGCCCTCGGCTAGAGACCGCGTTCCGTAACTAGCCTACTCCTTAATTCATGGGTGGGGACTCCGTCTGCCATGGAGTCCATCAGGAAAGGAAAATTACGGTAAGTATTTGACAGGAAATTTTCAGTTTTCCTGACAGACTCCATGGCAGCCTACGTGTGGGAAATAACTAGCCAAACCACATGGGAGGGTATGCTTTGCACACAAGAAATTTTAATTTGCCCCGTCAACTGACAAGACACTACGACCAAAGTTCACAGAGGACAAAGAAGCTGGCTCAACACAGTAATGCAACATAAATGTATTGATGGGGGCCCATGATGCCACCCTGCAAATAACTTCTGGAGCCACATGGCGAGCGGCCGCCCAGGAAGTCGCCAATCCTCTGGTGGAATGAGCAGTCACCGCCTCCGGAGGAGCCATCCCCTTCGCCCTATACGCCTGCTGGATCGCCTGGACGATCCAAGCCGCAATCGTCCTGGATGAGGCCCGTTCTCCCCTGTTCTTTCCAGAGTGTAGCAGAAAGAGATACTCTGAGTGTCTAAAGGAGGACGTCACCCGGAGGTATTCCCTCAACACTTCGCCCACATCTAGCGGGTGCACCGCTCCGGATCCTGATGCTCTGAACGTAGGAAGGACGATTTCCTGATTCTCGTGGAATACCGACGTCACCTTCGGGTTTGTCTTGAGCATGGGTATAAGCATTACCCTATCTGGGAAGAAAGACAGAAAAGGTTCTTTATACCAAGGGAACCAATCTCTGAGACCCGCTTGGCCGACGTGACTGCTACCAGAAAGGTGGCCTTCGAGGACAGTTCCTTCACAGGGGTTGGTACTGCTGCCGCTGAGAGCGAGTCCAGCACTAGCGGTAGATCCCACTTGGGGAACCTAGGTCTCCTCTGAGGTCTTAACCTTACTGCCCCTCTAAAGAACTGCCGGACCAGAGGGTGAGAGGCCCACGCGGACCCGGAGAAGGCTGACAGTGCCGAGACTACCAACCACCAAGCCTAGGTCTAGACCTGTCTGCAGAAAACCCAGGATTGTCTGAACATCCAGATCCCTGGACGACTTCTTTGTGGCAGCCGCAAACTGCACAAACTTGGCCCAGATCCTTCCATACACCCTGTTCGTACTGGGTCTTCTTGAACTCATGAGAGTGGAGATGACATTCTCCGAGCAGCCTAGGGCTTCCAACCTCCCCCTTTCAAGAACCAGACCGTCAGCTTCAGAACCGCTGGGCAGGGGTGTAGGACTGCCCCCTGGGATAGCAGGTCCGGTCCGAGGGGGAGGGGCACCGGATCCCGGGTGCTCAGCTGGGTCAACAACGGAAACCACGGCCTGTTCGGCCAGTACGGGGCCACCATCACCACCTCAACTGTTTCCGCCCTGAGCCTCCGTAGGAACCTCATAATGACTGGGCACGGGGGGAAGGCATACGCCTTGCTGAACTCCCATTTGTCCGTCAGGGCGTCCGTCCCACAGGCCAGGCTGCAATAATTCCGGGTGTAGTACTTGCCGATCTTGAAATTGCAGGGGGAGGCGAATAAGTCCACCTCCGGCTGTCCTCCCAACGACAGGATCCACTCGAATGTCTGGTTGTGGAGAGACCACTCGGTATTGTTCAGTTGAACTCTTGAGAGGAAATCTGCCCGGACATTCTGGACTCCGGGAACGAATACTGCTGAAATGTCCACTAGGTGCCTCTGGGCCCATGACAGGATTGGCTCGACTTCCCGGAGTAGGGTGGGGCTCTTCACATAGGAGACTGCTGTCGTATTGTCCATCCTGAGAAGAACTGCTTTCCCTTTCAGAAGGTGACCAAAGGCCCGAAGTGCCTGAAAGGCCGCACATAGCTCCAGAACATTCGAGCCCGGCATGCGGGCGCAGGGCTCCCACCTGCCGTAGTGAGCCCCGCATCCTGTACCGCTGGCATCGGTGGTCACCACAGCCCATGAGACCGGGGAGATGGAGTGGCACGTAAGTAGGTTTCTCCATTTCAGCCACCAGGGGAGGCTGGCCCTCATGGCCGAAGTCATGCGGATGAGCTGGCTGTTGTTGCTTGAGTCCTACTGGCGGAAGAATCCTGCCTGGAAGGGGCGTAGCCTCCAAAGGGCCCACTTCACCATTGGCATTGTGGCAACCATGGTGCCAATGATCTCGAGGCAGTGAGAGGCCCTCAGATATGGGGATGCTGGGGCCCGTGACACCCTCTCCCTGATGATGGGGATTTTTTCTGCCGGCAGAGAGATCATACACTTCACCTTATCGAACTGAGCCCCTAGGTATATCAAGCGCTGGGCTGGCTCCAGCTGGCTTTTCTCCAGGTTTAGCAACCAGCCGAACTTGGTCAAGGTGGAGACGACTTGGTCTCTGTGGACAAGCAATTGCTCCCTTTCCTGGGAGAGCAGGTGTAGATCGTCGAGATAGTGATACAGTCGGAACCCTCTTGTCCTGATCAGCGCTACCATGGCCAGGAGTACCTTGGAAAAGGCACGAGGAGACGTTGAAAGACAGAAGGGGAGACAGGTAAACTGAAGATGTCTCAGTCCAACCGCGAACTGTAGGAATCTGCCAAACCCCTCTTCTACCGGCAAATGAAAATAGACGTCTTTCAAGTCTATCGAAACCAGCCAGTCGCCCGGTTGCACGGCTTGTTGAATTGTGGATAGCGTTTCCATCTTGAACTTCTTGTATTGTATAAATTTGTTCAAATACGTTAAGTCTATCACCAAGATCGAGGCCGCCCAGATGTGATGGAAGCGGCGCAGGCGCGCCCCCACCCGACCCGTCTGGACGGGCCCAATCTCAAAATGACTTGGCTCCATCCCAGGCCCCGGACACCTGCCCCTTGGCTGACTTCTGCCCGGTCTGCCCTCTTCGCCAGTTCCTCCTTAAGTCTCTGCCTGGCTTGTAAGAGCGCGCTTCCCTCGAACGCTCTGTACTTCTTCTCCTGCGCTGTGGCCTCTTCTGGCCAAATAGGCGCCTATCCTGGGGGATGAATCCAGACTTCCCCCCGTGGCCCAGGCTATGGCACTGTCCAGCTTGTTGCCGAACAGGGAGGACCCCTCAAAGGGGATCCTACACCAAGCTTGCTTGGACGCCGGGTCAGCACACCAGGGGCGTAACCACAACGCCCGCCTTTCTCCGTCCAAGATTCCATTGCTTTGGACAATGCTGCAAGGGCCAAGGCCAGCTTGCAGGCAGACCCTGCCAGCCCGTAGACCCTCTTGAGGTCCTGGTCAATCTTCCTCTCCAGGCCATCCCTGAATGACACTGCATCTTTGAGCGGGAGAGTAACATGCTTAGTTAGACACATCAGGGCTGCATCTACCAGAGGGGTGTTCTCCAGATGCCTTACATCTTCTGATTTAAAGGGATAAAGCCTTGCCGTCTTACCAGACATGGACGACTTACTGTCCGTTTTCTCCCACTCTTCCCGAATAATTACCTTTAGTTCCCCCAAGAGCGGGAAGCTGGGTCGCTCCTTTCCCTGGTGTTTAAAGAATTTCCTCTGCTTCGCCGGCGGTGTGGAGGGATCTTCCCACTTGAGGGCCTCTTTAACTGCCTTAATCAGCAGGTATACCAGGGCGAAATCAAAGCCGCTCGGAAAGTCATCCGCTTCCATCTTGCTGTCTGAGGACCTGAGCGAGGAATCATATGGCCGGAATGAGCCCGTATCCTCCGGGGCTTCATCGGCCACTGAGCCTGACATGGTGGTGGTATGGCACCGTGTGTGAGGTGTGCCCCATTCCTTTAGGGACTGTTGCAGTACACGCTTCACCAGTGACTCCATCTGCTGGTTTTCTGTATTCCTTTCCCCAACCGCCCAGGCGTAACAGGGGTCGCACAGAGACTTGCCCTCTGAGACTCGTGCCCGACATCCCCAGCAGGCTCTGTGATCAGAATGGCTGTCATGGCGGTGGGAGCAGTGCCTGGAGGAGGAATGGGAACGTCTCCTCTGATGATGATCCACAGACGGAGAGTCACATCTGGACCTGGAGGAAGAGTGATGATGCTGTTGCGGCTTGGCAGGGGCTTGGTGGGCCATATACTGATGGTCGGACCTGGAAGGGCTGAAAAACAGAAAGAAAACACACACACAGGGCTTAGTCAGAATGCTTCGCCCTACACGTTCTAGTCCCCACCCCACCCTCCCGCCCTCCCCCGCACATACCTTGTGCGAGGAGGCTGACCGCAGGAGGGCGGTGATTTGTCCATACTACCCGGTAGGAACAGGCTTCAGCCTGGGGGGGAGAGAGCAAGGTGTAAGACTACAAAAAAAGCCCCCTCTTTTAATTCTCCTTTTTTTTTTTTTTTAAACCCTTATTACAGCTTTTTTTTATTTTTATTTTATTTGCTTAATTCCTCCCCCTGCCCCTTTAAGGGTGCTCGCCTCCTGGGGCGTACCTTGCTGCTGCGTTCCAGGGCGTGGGGAAGCCGTCACGACTGTCCACAGAGTCTTCCCAGAGACTCTGGGACTTGACGGCCCTTTGAATCCCCCGCCCTGTGACGTCACCCCCGCGCACCTACGCCTCAGGGTCACTCTGTACCGCGCCTGTGCAGCCGCCGGGTCCCGCGGCGCACCGCGCACGCGCGAACCAGGCCTCAATTCAGCCGAGGCCAGTGCATGCGCACTCCCCTGCCGCGACCCGGAAGATGCGGCCACAGCGGCGCCTTGGAACACAGGAGCGTTCCAGGCGCCATTAGAGCCTCGGCAACGGGTCAACTGCCCACAGAACGCCGAGGCTACAACCGGAGGACCCCGGGGACCAGGGGAACAATAGACAAACAAAAAGGAAAACACAGGGGCAGAAATGAAAGTGATGGGAAAACAGAAAAGCAGAAAAAAAGAACACGGCTGCCATGGAGTGCGACCTGGTGGTTGGCCACCTGCCAAGCGTCCTTTCCCTGGGCATTCACAGGCTGTCCCCACCACTGGACTTTGTTGAGCCTGAAGCCACCTACCCGCCCGTGGCTGGGTCCTGGGCTGCACCGCGTCACAGGATGCCCAACTCCCTTGATTCGCGCTCTTGACACGTAAGTGATCATTCCAAACAACAATCCAAGGGCAAAAAAGGAACGCGGTCTCTAGCCGAAGGCTCACATTTATGGGATTAGGGGTCCTATAGCATTGGAGAGGAGGCGGGGTTAACCCACACGTAGGCTGCCATGGAGTCTGTGAGGAAAACTTTGTTTTGCAAAATTGTCGCTCTTTTTTTATTTATAGCGGCGATCAGAAATGATGCAGAGGGGATCAAATACCACCAAAAGAAAGCTCTATTTGTGGGGAAAAAAGGACGCAAATTTAGTTTGGGTACAAAGTCGCACATCCGCGCAATTGTCAGTTAAAGCGACGCAGTGCCGAATCGCAAAAAGTGCTCTGGTCCTAAAGTGTGAAATCCTGCCAGGGCTGAAGTAGTTAATAAGGGGGCCCCCAGACCCCAACCCCCCCATGTGAATTAGTATCGGGTACATCGTACTCCTACTACTTCAACAAAAAGTGTCAAAAAAAAGAAAAAAAACACAGGAGACAATTAGGGACAAGGAAAAATAAAAATAAGTGTCCCCCGTTGTAATCCATCGTCAATCACGGTGCGCGATGGACTTGGAAAAAAAAACCGAACAGCTCCTCCTCCATGGGAGGGCTCCCGTCCACGGTTTATTTATAGTGAAGGGCAGGGCCACCCAGTGACGTAATTGAGTAACCCGTCCCTCTGACGCCACCCGTACATCACCCGGTGGCCCTGCCCTGCACTATAAATAAAATGTCAACACAAAGCCAGCGCAAACGGCGGCAGCCCTCTCATGGAGGAGGAGCTGTGAGTGCTGTCTGCTGCAATGCATTATGGGGCGCTCCGCGGAGGCGAAGTCGCTGCAAACGCCCCATAATGTTCTCAATTCAAAGAACGTCTGACGTTCGAGTCGAACTTACATTCGATTTGAGCCGCGGACCCATCTTTAATGAAGTACTTTAGGGGCAAGCCATAGATGATTCAATTTTCTTTCCTTCCACCACAGGTGGAAGGAAAGAGAATTGCTTGATTCCCCCATCCACACAGTCAGTGCTGATAGGGGAATCCCTCCTGTAGCACTATTGTGTTCTGCCAGTGGGGAGCCTTACCTGCCAACAGATCACAATGATTACTGCTAGCGGCTATTGCCGCCGGCAATAATTGCATGTAAAAAGCCAACAGGATGGTTGTTAATTAAGATTTGATCTGTTTATCTGCAGTCTGGTTGTACCCAAGTCTATCCATCGATCGACTTGGGTACAACAAGACTGCAGATAAACGGATCAAATCTTAATCGGTTCAGCAGGTACTGGCTAAAACTTGATTCACGTATGGCTGGCTTAAGAGTTACACAAACATGTTAAGTGTTAAGGTAAAGGAGAGCTTGTTATGACTAAAGGACGCTTCCAGATTCCAATTAGCCCCACCCCTACAAACCCCCATAACCACCAGGCATGAGGACCTTGTCAGCAATTTTAAAACGTATTTTCTTTCTGCTGCTGCAGCACCTTCTGTACATCGCAGACATGTGCCTCTTCACAGGCAGGATTAGGGGACCCCCCCAGGCATATTGCCTAAAAGAATTAAACATTTTTAATGCTCCACTTTAGGCATTTGAGAAGTCACTGCTCCTGGCCAAATAGATTTTTTAGCATTGATACTTGTTCCCCAAGGCAGTACCCACCCACATGCTATTTTTGACAGCCCCCTCGCCTATTAGCCCAGCAATGGGAATTTTTAATTTGATAGATTTGGCTCCCATTGATTTCAGCTGGTTTTGGCATCCAAGCTCGTTGAAGTTAACAGAACCCCTTCCGAATCAAATCCAGGGCAGTTTGGCTCATTACTACTGATCATTCACTTATAAAAATATCTTCTACCTACCTCTTAAGTCATCCTGGCTACCCAATAGGCATGATTGGAATGGTCTGCATTTTTGGAAGATAAGTAGAACCATAGGAAGTTCAGCAGGCATCCATGGTGCTTGCGAAGGTTAGAATTAAGAACGCAAGTTATTTATCTGCATACTTTGGTGGCTACAATTAGGTTCCAATAATGTATACTTTTTCTGAAGAGGAGTTAACTTTAGGTTCAAGTAATTTCCAAATAAGCATTTCTATGAAAAACTATTTTGATACACTGTTAAATTATATATTATTCTATATTAAATTTACAGTATACTGTACGTGAACACGTAAATAGGAACATTTTAGAATGATTGACATGGTTTTATTTCACTTGATGTTAGCAATGGAAGCCACTCAATGATACATCTAGCTTTGATTACTGAGGTGTGCTTAAGTTTTATTCTTATAAAACATGACATAAATTTGCTTCCAAACCAGACTATAATAGTCAGTGACGTAATTCATAACTGCAGCTTAAGGTATAAAACCAGCCAGGTAAAAGCACAGGTCAACACTTCTTTCAAGGTGAAAAGCAACTGGAATCATTCAAACATCACCTCGGTGAGAAGATCCATCATGTCCCATCACTCCATCATGGCTTCTTCTGGACACAAGCACTTCAGTTCCTGTCCTGTTGCTTTACCCAAACATTCTACATCACACAGCTTCTTATCACACTCTTCTAAACATGAACATAGTCACAAGACCCAGCATCACTTTACCACCAGTGCAAGTCTACATAATGTGGGGTCAAAAGGACATAAGATATCAGTAGGAAGCATTCATCTAGGTAAAGGCGGTCATGGACATAAATCTGGATTTGGCGTTGGTTCTCTTGGTCATGGATTTAGTGGTTCATCTTGTTCTGGAGGGATCAACCCAGTTACTATAAATGAAGGTCTACTGGCTCCTCTAAACCTGGAAATCAACCCAAGTATTCAGAGAGTGAGGACAGAGGAGAAGAATCAGATCAAAGGTCTCAACAATAAATTTGCCACTTTCATTGATAAGGTGAGGTTCTTTTTGTTGTTGAAAACTTTCAAATCTATTGGTTTTGTATTTTGCACAGTAACTAATTATATGTGTTGGAAATATCTTGTTACATTTTATAGAAACATTATTTAGTGAGCAAATGTTTACCCTGCTTGTTGTCTAAATTGCATTTTTGGTGAGCATTTTTATAGTTTTAACTCCAGAATAAAGCTTAATGACATTCAGATTTTTCATTATGATGATGCTTTGTATAGGCAGATATTGTATATTTTTATTTTAGATCTGACTGCTGGAGGTACAGTTTCAAGAAAATCTATTCTTGCCAGTGGCACCAGAAAATGTTTTAAGACATTATAATGTCTTAAGACAGGCAAAGTAGAACTAAATGCAATTTTTTTTTTATTTTTGATAAATGAAGGTATGGTTATAACCCCTGTCAGTTTTTTTTGCTATCCGTGTCCCATTGGGGAAATGTCCCTTAATTTCCTGTCTAATAGCCTAACCAGGAAGTGAGAGGAAATCCCTCCAGAGTGAGGAAATCCCTGGTTCTCGCCAGGCAGGGTCACCAGAGCTAGTGTCTCCATTGAAAGATTATCCTTACTTATTATTATGGGACAACCCCAGATTTGGAATATTCTTTCACCTTCACTTTTGGTGAAAATGGTAAACATGACAAATAGAGAGGGTGAATTTCCCTAAGGGAGGGGGGGCACAGACAGCAGTAAAAAACTACAGGTGTCTTAATCTCTCTCCACTCTATCCAAAAATGTTTTTAAAAAGTTTTGCCTTCATACTTTAAGATTTATTGCTGATCAGAAATTATTTGTTTGCTTTAGGTGAGATTCCTAGAACAGCAGAACAAAATGCTGGAGACCAAGTGGTCTTTACTGCAAGAGCAGAAGACAGCCAGGTGTCAGATTGAACCTCTGTTTGAGGTATTTATCAGCAATCTCAGGAGACAGCTGGACAATCTGGAATGTGAGAGAGCTCGTTTGGATGCAGAGAGGAACAATGTAGAAGGATCACTGGATGAAATAAGGAGAAGGTACATACATCATTCTTTTTTTAAAATGCATTTCAATGTATTCAAAAAAAGGAGTTCCACTGAACCTGAGAAATCCTGTATATCTGGGATGCTGCTTTGTAACAGAGTCATCCCCTACTACACTGAATTTATGCACACCAACTATATTAAATAAACAGCTGGTAAAATCTGATACTGCAGCATATTCTGCCGTGAGAGCATTGTTGGAGCTGTTATTGCCAACCTCTTTCTGGAATGACTAGTCTGGTCATTGAGATTTCAAAAAACTTGTGTAGTTAGAAAATGTAAAAAGCAGGAGCTGCTGTGGAAGTAGGTTTATACTCACCTGTCCCCCCCTCCCATTTCTCTAATCTTCACTTTTTTGCTTAATAACAGGTTCTGCGCAATTTTGAATGTGTGTGTTGCCTTGTTCCCTACTGCTCACTGTGGTTCCTTCCTACAGGTAGGAACCACAGTGTGCGACAGGGGACATAGTCATCCAACACGCCAAAGAAGAGTCATATTTGCAGATTCTTTAGGCAGTCATAGCGCTTGAACAGAGCAAAGAATGGGTGAGAGGGCAGGTGAGTATTAAAGGAGAAGTACAGCCAAAGCTTGTTTGGCTGTACTTCTTCTGTGGATCACAGATGTGAAGTTCGTTCTGCACTCCTGTGACCTGTTTTCAGCAGACAGCGGAAGTCTGCTGTCAGGGAATGGATACAATACTGTGCAAATCTTGGTAGATTGAAGCCTGCTGTAGGCTGACGTCACAGAGCCAGTGAAAGATCACGACCACATGACCATATGGTTATGATCCACCCAAATCGCAAGACCGGCACCCAGCTCAGCCTCTCAGCGAGTCCCTGAGAGCCTGAGCCAGCCCCTTCCACCCCCTCCACAGCCCAGCGCACCAGTGAGTGCAGGGGGGCAAAGAGGACAGCTGTGACTGACAGTCACCCACTCTCTGTTCATGGAGCAAAGAGAACCGTGTGAATAGCGGTGTTTGATCGCTCGAGGCTCAGCCTTAGAGCCAGCGGGGAACCGGCAGGTGACCGATGCTGCATCCACCTAGGTAAGTATGATTCTAAAAAAATCCATCTCTTTAAAAAAAAAACTTCTATTTTAAACCAATTTATTTAGCTGGTCCTAAACATCACTCATGTAAGATGTCTAGGTAATGTTCTCTACTGCCATATTGTGAGCCCAGGCTAACATGATGGTGCACCCCAGGGTATGTGTCCATAACAGTTTGTGCTCACAGATAGTATGCTTAATAAGCTAGCCCTCATTCAACCAAGGAGAGGAGCATTATCTACTGGAGAAGAGGACCTTCTATAATAGAGAGTACGTGACTGAAAGTCAGTATTGCAACAAGAGCAGTTATTTTCATTTTTTTATGGTTGACACTTCTGCCTAGCAGCACTAGGGCCACCTGTTCGAATCCCAACACAACCTTCCTGCAGTTTGCATATTCTCCCTGTGTCTACGTGGGTTTCCTCCAGGTACTCCGATTTCCTCCCACACTCCAAAGACATGCTGGTAGGTTAATTGGATCCTGTCAAAATTGTCCCTAGTATGTGGATGTATGAATGTGAGTTAGGGACCTTAGACTGTAAGCTCCTTGAGGGCAGGGATGGATGTGAATGTACAATACAGTATATAGATATAAAGAGCTGCACAAAGTCACTGCACTATTTAAGTACCTGTCAAAATAATACATGCTGGACAAGTTGTTTTGTCATTGGCTGGCATTGCTGTTTAATTATCTGTCTATTATAAATTGACCTTGGTTGGACCGTGGATTAACATGTATACATTTTCATATTTGTATCACAGATATGAAGAAGAACTTAACAGGCGCACAGCAGCAGAGAATGAGTTTGTTGCACTGAAGAGAGTAAGTCGTAGTCTGTAATCACAAATGCACTGCTATGTAACATCATCTTTGGTGGTTTGTGGGCTAGGATGGGGGTTTTCCAGTTATGGAGTCTGGGGTTTAATCCTCATTAAGTTTGTATTTTCTTAGTGGCAACTAGTAGGTTTGCTTTTCTTTTAGAATAGAAAATGCCAAGAGTACAGACACCTACAGCAACCAATCAGATTTCAGTTTTCTGTAGTCAGATTTAGCATTGTTTGCTGTTGATTTCTGCACTGTTCATCAGCACTGATTTTTCATACTTACTAAATAAGCCATAATTTGCTTCTATATGTCAAGCATGAGTTATGTGAAGAAGATTGTCTTCAAATTTAGCATTGTGCTTGGTCTTCAATATACTGTTCAAGAATGAACCTGAAGTAAAATGTTTTCTTTTATTTGGATGTATACATGAATATTAGCCTTACATTTTCTACCCTTAAATTGAATGTAAACCTGATTCATGAAATCTGACCTAGGCACATATTTCTGTAGCGTTTTCTTATCTCTCTCAAAAGCACTAAGTCCCCTGTCTTTCTGCTATTCGGTTCTTCTGTGATCAGCATGATACCTTCTGACAAACTCTCCAACAACTGAGATAAAACCAGCCTGCAATTTTTGTCGGGCGGGTGCTATAAATTGATTATCAGAGAGCTGGTCTATTCACAGCACATTCCCTCCTTCCTCTACCTATGTGGAGGGGGGGTGCCTTTCCTCCAATCAGCTGTCACACAGTGTATGCCAAGACTACACTCACAGTGCTGAACAGGAAGAGAAAATGTCTAACGTGATGTGCACTTTCTAAAGAATCTAGCAAGCTGAAGACAGCAGATATGCATGTAAAACATATATAGGGAGATTGTTTTCATTCCTGTGTATCATCTGAGGCTGTTCACTTCACTGGGCATATGTGGGGGCTTACATTCACTTTAAACCATACCATGTGGTTACAGGAATGGGCCCTAATATAGCAAGCAGGACTTGCATTGTTGCTGTAAAGTCATATTTAAGTTTTCTTTGTCATTTAAAAAAAAAATCATGTTGTAGTCTTTATCCTGCTGTTTTTTGCCTTTTCACACTGTAGTCAGGGAGAAGTATATGATCAATAGAGGGCCCGTTTTCATTATATTTTATTTCTGTGTGCTCATACCTTACTAGCACATATTCTTTACTTTAGGATGTCGATTCAGCATTTATGAATAAAGCTGAGCTACAGGCAAAGGTCGATTCCCTCACTGATGAGATCAACTTCCTGAGGACTCTGTATGATGCGGTAAGTTCCTGCACCATTTTTTAAGTGTTTTTTGCTAAGGAAGCCATTTCCTCCTTGAGCACTGTTGTCCAATTAAAGGTTATACTAAAAAAGCAATGGTTTCCTATTAAAACAAATGAACAAGAAATATCTGTCAAAATCAACAAATGAATAATACATTCTTTGTATAAAGCAATTCTGTCAATAATTTTTTGAACTGTGTTCTAGATGTGTATTTATAGTTGTACATGGTAAAGTACAGGTCTCTCTGTTCCTTCTTGTATTGAATTGTATTGTAACTACAACGTCTCCCTCCATTTTGTAAAGTACTGTGCAAACTGTTGGCTATATAAATCCTATATAATAATAATAATTATAATATGTGTGATATTTTATAGGAGATTAGTCAACTCCAAGCTCAGATCTCAGACACTTCAGTGGTTGTGTCAATGGACAACAGCCGAGACCTTGACCTGGATAGTATCATTGCTGAAGTCAGAGCTCAATATGAAGAGATTGCTAACAGAAGCAGAGCTGAGGCTGAGGCCATGTACCAGTCAAGGGTAAGTTTATTAATACTGAAAGGTTCCCTCAGGAACAATCCCACAACTTTCAATGCCATAGGACACTTTAAAAATTAAGTATACTCTGCTCGTATTTTGCCTTCCTTGGTTTATCATTTTTCCCAGGATGCTGTAGAGAGCTTCCTAAAAAAACATCACTGCTCCCTGCCTCAATACTCCTCTCATCAACCCTGATGCAAACAGTGGGGGGGGGGGGGGGGTTACGCAAAAATTAAAATGCTTTTACGGGTAGATGTCATTCTTGAGGAGTGGGTGTTCCTAGGCAGGCTGCATACAGACTTGTGTGGTAATGCCCACATGTTAGGCTGAGCCATCTTGATTCAAGGAACTCAAATCCAATCAATGAAACGATTGTACCAGGGACAGTAAGGCTGGGGAAGAGTCTCTTTATATGAGCCCTCGCTATAGAGTGCAAAAAAACTCACCAAAGTATACCAAAAAAGTGCACTAGGATGTGTCATATGATCAAAAGGAAGGACCCTTTCCTGACCCCCCTAGTGTGGGGGCAAGGCACACTCAGGTCCATCTAGCCAAAAAGGCCAGTGGACCCCTCCCCTTGTGATCAGCTGAAGCTGAACAATGAGTACTAGGTGATGGGTTCTCCCAAAAAGAGACCCCCCAAGACAGGGAAGGACAGAACCCAAGGGTCACACACCCTCCTCCTAGTTTAGGGTAGACCCGAAGACCCACACCCTACAATCCTTGCATAAAAGAACACACATATAAGAACAAAGTGACATTCATGTGAGGAATGGGCGAGTAAATGTTTAATGTCCTTCAGAAAATGAGGCAAGCTCTATATGGCTTGTTGCAATTTCTAATGCACACTGCATGCTCACATTGTTCAGTGAAATTAGAATGAACTATTTCAGGACAACAGAGAAAAGCCTGTACAACTGCACAATGCTAATGGTAGGTTTGGAGTGAAGCTTTAATTTTGACCGGACAGTCAAGGGGCATCTGTCATGATGCATTCTTGTAGATGAACCACTTTCGTAACGTGCTATGCATCTTCTTCATCTCTGCAGTTTTATTTAATTCTATTTTTGCTCATTAGATAGGACCTACAATAGAAAATTCATGGGGGTATTACAACGCTGTATCTTGGCCTAGGCCAACAAGGCCCAGGTCTAGGGCGGCACTTTGCAGGGGGGGCAGCACTAAAAGAGTCCCCGCCAGCTTGCAATTGTAGTGCTGCTGGTATGATAATACAGGCAGGGCCGCCATCAGAGGGGGCCAGCCCATACATATGTGGGGATCCGGGCATCCCGAAGGGCCCAGGCGGCGGGCGCCAACCAATGAGTTGTTGGGTGGGCAGCTAGCGTTCCACGACTGTGGGGGGGGAGGTTTAGTCAGGCCTAGGGCAACACAAAACCAAAATACACCACTGGGGTATTATATTGGGAGTATACTGTACATTGTTTGCATCCCATGCATATTTTATTGGCTGTACCATTATCCTGTAATTGGCTGCATCTGTCTGTTTATTGACATGCACCCTTACCAATGTGATTTGTTATTGCTTGTGTCATTATCTTGCAGTTTGACGAGCTTCGTTTGGCAGCTGGAAGAAATGGAAACGATCTACAGAACAGTAGAAATGAGATTGCTGAGCTTACTCAGACAATTCAAAAGCTTAAAGGGGAGATTGAGTGTGCTAAATCTCAGGTACAATCTTATACATACATCCTATAAATACTAATTTTCCCCTTTTCAAAAACTGGTAATATGCGAGGTAAATAGTTTGCTGCACAGGACCCCTAGATTAATGCTGTTACCTGGGCCTAGCCTTTTTTAGGAGTCACTGAAAACCCACGCATTCCATCATTTCTGACACAGGCAGTGGAAGAAAATTACACTTGATTCATAGTATTGGTTCAGGGTTTTAATCCTTTTCTTATAATTCAGATCTACTCTATTATAATATAGGTTTTGAATAACATTGTCTGTTAAGATGCTATTAGAAGTCAGGTCAGTGGCAGCATGTAGGCATTATAACAACACATTAATGAAACATATTTATAACAATTATCGTAGAATTGTCTGTTACAATAAGTTTTGGATATAATATTATCTCATCTAGACTTAATATTCTTTTCCTAATTTTGGGACTTGGTTATGATACTTAGTTCACATTAAAAGAAGGTGACGGACACAGTCTTTACTACCTTACGCACCCAAAAGTCACTGAGGATTTTTTCCGATCCGGGTCCATTGTCGTAATTAGATCCCCAGGACACGTCGTTTGATAAATGGAGCGTATAATGGTCAAAAACTTTTCCCCTTTTAATCATAAATATCCTACATACATATTCTAACATGGACTCTAAATCGTGTGAGTTAGAGGGGA
>BLSH010335383.1:5454-17779 GCA_018402905.1 Glandirana rugosa
CGGACCCTCGGTCCCGATATTTATCTGAAACGGACTGTGTCCTACCGACGATCTCAGTGTACCCCGTCGTCATAGGTGAACCTAACGAAGGGGTCATTGGGTACTATGGTAACTCCTTGGTATTTTTATTTCACCGTGATTTGTTTCACCGTGATTCCTTAGATATGGAAATCGTTTTTTCATTTAATTGATACTTCAACCATTATAATCTTAGTTTATAGGACAATCCTGTGTTGTCATTATTATTATCTATGTGCCAAGATTATGGGCACCACTTTTTTTTGATTAATTCCACTGTTATTTGTACTCCTGGATCAACTACCTCTCACACTACTCAGACTTCGTAATACCCATCTAGACTGGGAGGTCTATAACAAACTCCAATGATAACCTTTGTAGTGCGCACACCCATATGCAGATCTACCCATAATGCTTCAGACTCATCACACTCTCCATCAACTAGGTCCTCATGTTTATTGTCACCTTAATTAGTTTTTTTTCACCACGGGTATTAGAACCGTGTATCTATTATTATTACTGTTGTGTCCTAACAGGATATTTGATTCTAATATTACCAACTTCATAGTTAATTTACTTTTTTGCTAAAGGTATAGATTCCTTAGTGCCACTTTGTTTAGTGCCACTTTATTTTTATGGTTCCTCAATGGTATCATGGGTTACTGGGGAAGCAATCCAAGTGGATACTGCTGCCCCATGTGACTCTAGCAGCCATCCTGTGTCAGGCAAAGTCTATTTATAGCCCTGGCTCCCAGGCTTGGCATGCATTTTGCAAGTGAGTAGGGTAGGGACAGGTATCCCACCTAGTAGGGCCAGAACTATTGGCAGAGAAAAGTTCCTGTTGAGGAGGGAAAGTGTAGGGATTGCAACTTCTCGGGATATCTTCCTGATTTGACCCCTCCTATCAGTTTATTCGAAACCTGCTCTCTGCATGCTGTTGGACATGTGAGTGTTCCTAGTTGGGCTGACTTCTCCTTGGGTTTATTGTGAACTGTAGAGAAAATGTAAAAAGTGCGCAACAATCTTGCGCATTACCCGAGTGGTGTTTACTGGTATATAAAAAGAAGGAAATATACTCACAAACAAGTAGGTCATAAAAACATTTCAAAGTCCACAACGGACACAAAGTGACCAGGTCACCATGACCATGTCCAGCATGCCAGAGAACCTTCCAGATGGCTGACATGTTTCGAGGGAAGATCCACTTTTCCTCAGGGCTCTGGGTAATGCACAAGTTCGGTGCGTTCTCTTTTTGTTTTTTCAACAGTGATCCCCTTGACCCTCGGAGGGCAGTAAGGTCTGTGCATCTATCGGGAGCCACAGAGATTCTAGGCGATATCTATTGCAGTCACATCATTTTTGAGCACATGAGATTTTCTTTGTATATTGTGAATGGTTGTTGCATTATTTCATTTCAATAATATTTATTTGGTTTTGTAAGAAACAATACAAAACAGAGCCTCTGGGCATTCCCCGGCTCAAGTAAGATACAATTAAGTAAGATACAGTTAAGTCAAGCAGGTTGAATCATTTCTAGATACAAATCTGAAGATATTGAAATATAGAGATATTAAGAATAGCAGGAGCATAACTTTGGTGTTAAGCTGAGTGGTATCTACTGCAACAGCACAGTAGGGGTGAACAAATAGATTGATCAAGCGATACCTAATGGTGATACTGTGGTCAAAGTTATTGGCATTGTAGCCTTATGTTCATGTGGGTAATAGGGCTTTCCAAAGGGACTAGGGGCTTTCCCCCCCTCACTGGACACCCCACAGGGGAACAAACTGTGTCCTGCGAGTGGGGGGCCGCTCCCGGCCTATCATGAAAGGAAATTCGACAGTTGGTGATGACTCGGTTCGCCCTTTTTATTTTATTTTTTTTATTTCTCATTTTTTGTTATCTAGCCTTCCAAGGTTTCCAACTTAGTGATGTTTTGTGAAATTTTCCGTTAGCGAAGCTAATAAAAGTTCATAGGTACAGTGAGTGTTTGTCATTTCTATAGTTTCTTGTATGTTCGGGGGGTTGGGGTCTTTCCAATGTCTGGCAATTGGGAGTCTAGCTGCCATGAGAAGTTGTAATGTTGAATATTTCGTGCCTGAGGGAATAACTTCTGAGTCTAGATTTAACAGCGCTAAACCTGGGCCAATTGTGATATGTTTGCCTGTTATTTTTGTTGTTAGTGTTTTAATTTCTTGCCGGAAGGAGGTTAACTTGGGACAGCTCCAGAATATGTGGAGAAGATCCCCTTTTTGGCCGCACTCTCGCCAGCATTTATCTGAGGGTTTACCTTTGAATCGGGCAATTTTGTCAGGGGTCAAGTACCAGCGCAACAATAGTTTTTGGGATAGTTCCCATAGTTTTGTGCTTCTAGTCGCGTTGAATGTGAGTTTGCAGGCTTGTCTCCACTGCTCTAAGTCGTAGGTTTTGCCTAGGCCTGTTTCCCATTTGAGTATGGCGTCGTGTTTTGCGAAGTTTGTTTTTCGTTGGAGTAGCCCGTATAGTTGGGATATTCCTTTTGTGTTTGGTGAAGTGGGGACAGGAATGACCATGCTTTGAGAGGGATTAAACATCTCCAGTTGGGGATTTTTGATGAGCAATGAGAGATGCGTAGGTACATGTAGTGATCTTTTGAGGACAGTGCAAATTCTGACATCAATTGTGAGAATGGTTTGAGCTGAGTGGTGGTGAACAGATCTTCTACGAAGGTGTTACCCAGTTTGTTCCAGTTGGTTAAGGTTACGTTGTCTATGAGGTTCTCCAGGGCTTGGATTGGTGCTTTGAGTTGGTAAATGTCGTCGCCCAGGGAGGACTGGCCTATTAAGGATCTCCAGGCGTTTAGGGATGCCGCCATTGGAGGGGAGATAAAGGATGGATTAACCACATTTAAGGGTGTGCCCACTAGTCAGGATTTTAACGTGTTCTTGGACGTGTATTGTGCTTCTATGTTACCCCAGTGTGTTTCAGGAGAAGGAAGGAACCATTCTTTTAGTTGTGAAAGAATTGTTGCAGTGTGATAGTCTTGTTTGATGTTTGATGAGTTTGGTATGGGCAGATCTGGGTTTTTTTCCTTGCCATATGAATGTGGACAGGAGTGATTGTAGGGATTTGAAGTATTTTCGAGGGATAGGTATTGGGATATTCCTAAAAAGGTACAGAAGTTGAGGGAGGTGCAACATTTTAAATGATGCCAGTTTACCCACCCATGTGAATTCGAATTTTGATTTTGTACGTCTGTTTGGAGTTTAGTTCGGTAGGGAAGGTAGTTGGCCTGGAATAAGTTTTTGGTGGAGTTGGTTAATTGGATTCCCAAATAGGGAATGCTGTGGTCTGCCCAAGAGTACGGGTATAGTTGCTGAAGTAGGGAGGATTGTACACTGTCGATACCCAGTCCTAAGATAGAGGATTTAGCTTCATTCACTTTATAGTATGATACTCTACTGAACCAATTTAGTGTGTTTTGTGCTGCAGCTAGTGAGGTGTTTGGGTTTGTTAATATGAGGATTACGTCGTCCGCAAATAGACTGATTTTGTGTTCCTGGGTATTGATTTTGAGGCCTGTTATTGATTGGTTATTTCTTATGTGTTCTGCTAGGGGCTCGATTGTTAAGTTAAAGATTAAGGGGGAGAGGGGGCATCCCTGTCTCGTCCCCATTTGTTATACTAAATGGTTTGGATATGCATTCTGAGGTGAATACTTGGGCTGATGGGGATGTGTAAAGTGCCATGATTGCGTTAATGATGCGTCCTTGGAAACCGAATTTGTGGAGCACTGAGCGGAGATACATCCAGTGCACTCTATCGAACGCCTTCTCTGCATCTAGGGAGAGGAGCAGAGAAGGCGTTCCGGTGAGCTCTGCCTGGTGTATGAGATTTATTAGCCTTCTGGTAGCGTCAGAGGTTTGCCTGCCTTTGACAAACCCTGATTGGTCTTTGTTTATTAAGGAAGGAAGGAATACCATTATTCTGTTTGCTAATAACTTAGCGTAGATCTTTAGGTCAATGTTAAGTAATGCTATGGAGCGGAAGTTTTTAGGAGAGTTTGGGTCTTTTCCAGGTTTTGGCAGAGTGATAACTGTGGCATTCAACATTTCTGGGGGGAAGAGAGAGGAGGAGGCAGCGCTGTTGAAGATATCGAGTAGGTGCGGGTTTAGAATTCGGTGGAAGGTTTTGTAGTATTCCCCCGAAAGACCGTCAGTTCCCGGGGCTTTGTTGTTGGGTAATTGGTTGATAGTTCGGAAAATTTCTGCTTGGGTGATGTGGTCATTTAGGTTGGACAATTGGTTTTCCGTTAGTTTGGGTAGTGAAATGTGGTCTAAAAAGGCATTGATTTCCTCAGAGGATGGATGATGGGTGGTTTTGTCATTTTGAATGTTATAGAGGTTGCTGTAATAAGTACTAAAGGCATCCGCTATGTCTTTGGGATTAACTAATCGGTTGTTGGATTCTGGGTGGATTAGGTACTGAATTTTTGATTTTGCGCGATGACCTTTTATATGTCTGCCCATGGCTTTCCCTGCCTTGTTTCCCGTTGAGAAATTGTTGGCCTTTAATTTATGGAGGGATTTTTCATGGGTCTGGAGTAGTAGATCGCGAAGTTCTTGATGCAGGTTAAAGATTTTAGTCGTTGTTTCTGGGGAGGGTGATTTTTTGTTTAAATTTTCTAGTGTATTGATTTCTGCCATAATGGCGTCTAAGCACTGCGTCCTCTCTCTCTTCGCTCTAGCCCCAATTGAATAAGGATTCCTTGAATGTAAGCTTTATGAGCACACCATGTAACCATCGGGTTCGCCACTGTGCCTGTGTTATTGAGGAAATACTCTTCAAGCATATCCGATATTGTTTTTGCGTATAGTGGATGTTGTAACAAGTAATTGTTGGTTTGCCATAGGTATGAGTTGGGTTGTGATTTTTTGTTGAGTAGTGTGATAGTTATTGGCGCGTGGTCGGACCAGGTGGCCGCATGGATCTCAGTTGACTGTACATTTTGTAAAAGCCATTTATCTAGAATGAACAAATCGATTCTTGAGTAGGAGTTGTGTCTTGGAGATAGGTAAGTGTAGTCTCTTTCTGCTGCGTGCCCGCATTGCCAGGCATCGTAGAGATCATTGGCGTTTAAGAGTGGGTTTAACGATGGTGAGTTTCTTTTGGGTGTGGAAGTTGAGTCCAGTAGGCAGTCTGGGACTAAATTGAAGTCTCCACAGATGAGTAAGTGTCCTTGTTGGACCTTTTTTATTTTTTTGAGCAGTTTGTTGTGGAATGAGGTCTGTCTCTGGTTCGGAGCGTAGATAGATGACAGGGTGTACTTAATGGAGTTGATGGTACATATAATGATGAGGTATCGGCCGTAGGGATCTGTGATGCATTGATGCAGCTGGAAGGTTACTGTATCTCTGATCGCTATTAGAGTCCCTCTTTGTATTTTGGAAAAGTTAGCCTGGAACACATGGGGAAAGGATTTGTGCTTGCATTGGGGGGTTTTATCTGCCATAAAGTGTGTCTCCTGGACACATATGATATCACTACGGAGTTGCAACGCGGTTTTCCAGAGGGATGCCCTTTTTACTGGGTGATTCAAGCCTCTGGCATTCAGGGATAGAACAGTGATGGCCATTTTGTGGGTTTGGAGTGTGTAGTGTAATCACTTACTTTCGCTGGTGAAGCCAGGTGCAGGTGGCTTTGGCAGTTGTCCTGTTGGGAGGTGATGACAGGTTCTCTAGTTTTCTTGGTTTGTCTTGGAAGGGTAGGCTGTGTGTAGATCCTACAGGATAAACTTGGTGAGGGTATTATAGCAAGTCTCTTGGTGTTAGGTATCAGTGTTAGCTTGAGCCACGGGGAGTGGTAATCAGAAAGGTAACAAAAAAACAGTAAAACATTTTAGTTTGTAACGAGCAGCTGAAAGTGGAGAAGCTGCTACACTGTGAGGGAAAAGATCGTAGAAACTGAAGTAGGTCTGAGCGCAGTGCTCAAAAGGTAGACCAGAGGTTATGGCAAAGCGGGTGGACTCTTGAGGTATGTTAATGGTGTTGTCTGTGTTTGTTGACTTGAAGGTGGGCACCCTGGGGGAGATTGATGTGGGGAGGGTGGGTGGTCGTTGCTTGAGGCGGGTCAGGGATGATGTTCCAGGTGTGGAGCAGGTTGAGGCCTTCTGATAGGTGGCTTACGGCGTGAGAAGTTCCATTATGGTTAATTGTAAGGGTAGCCGGGTAGCGCCATTTGTAGACTATTTTGTGATTGTTTAACGCTTTGGTAATCGTCTTGAGTTGCCTTCTTAGTTGTAGTGTGTACTGCGACAAGTCCGCATATATTTGTATTTGGTCGAAGGGAGCCGGCAGGTTGTTGCGTTGTCTAGCTTTCAGAAGTAATTGTTCCTTTACTGGGAAAAAGTGAATTTTCATCAGCACATCCTTAGGGATTGAGCCAGCCAGGTGTTTGGGTTTAGGGATGCGGTGTATGCGGTCTATTGTTTTTTTCTACAGGTGATAAGCCTGGTATCAGGGCAGAGAGTAGGTCTTGTGCATATTTTTGGAGGTTGTGTTGGGGGATCGATTCGGGAACTCCGCGTAGCTTAATATTGTTGCGCCTGGATCTGTCCTCGAGATCAGCCAGCTTTGCTTTGATCCAGGCGTTATCGGATTTGGAGTCTTCATAGGCGTCCCCTAATTCGTTGATGGTATTGGTGCAGTCTTCCATTTTGTTTTCGATATGGGACACTCTGTCACCTAAATGGTGTATCTCTTTGTCGAACTTTGTGAGTAGACCTGAGAGATTGGACATTAGTGAGGTTTGGAATGCGAGTAACATGTCCTTCATCATGGTATTGAGTACCGGTTGTCCCGACGTGGGAAAGGATGCTATTGGGGTGCGTATGTCGGCTTCTGAGTTGGTGGAGGTTTGGTCCTTGTTTTCAGACAGTGATGGGAGAGATGGTGAATCCAATCTCATCCTAGCTTTAGCTGGGCTACCCGTGATTGGGTTTGACAATGAGGGGTCTTCTGGCTGTAGGGAAGGTGGTGGGTCCTCGTTGATTATAGGATCTGCGTCCGGTAAGTCTGTGTAGGCTGCTGGTGCAGAGCTGCTACTTGCCTCTTCGCTCAATTTAGGGCTGTTATCCATTGGTGCTGGTCTATGAAAAAAGGTTGTGAGCTTTTTAGGGTGGTGTTCTTCCTTTCTCTTCCTCGTTGCCATCTAATGGTTCAGGGTGTTGGATTGGGTGGCTTCAGGAATAGGGGTTTGTTCACAAGAGGCTTTAGTGCTCCGGTTCACCTTTCAGAGCTTTGGCTTAGGCTGCCATGAGTAGCTTTATGCTTGTTCTCTCCTTATGTCAGTCTTGGTTGGTGTGGAATAGGGTTGTGCGCTGGTTATCCAAGGTATATTCGTGTATGGACTGCGCACTCGTAGCCCGGTGAGTCTGTGCTTAGTTAAGCTGTAGTTTGTGTAGTTTGTTCTGATCCGGTGCCTTGCGTGTGGTAGCTGCTGTCTTGTGGTAGGCCTTGGGTGGAGCAATATGGCCACCCGGTTAGGATTGCGGGGACTGCAGAGCCCGCCAGGCAGGTGGATTGGGGCTTGTTAATCAGCTTTGGTGTTCAGCTTACTGATTTCACCAACCCGTTTTCTCTGGGGAATGTTTTTTCACGTTTTCGTGGGCCCCGGGTATAGCAAGATGGCTGCCGCGGGTAGATAATGTAGGCCGCGGTAAAGCCGGGGACTCGCGTGACGGTCCCTCGGGCGGGATATCGCCGCTGGGTCTTTTTGAGCTTAATCGCGGCTTGTCTGGGAGAGCGGGAGAGAGTGTCCGAGTGGATTGTATTGGGCAGTGGGATTAAGCCCTGGCAGCCGCAGATGAGTGGAGAGTGGCTCAGTCCTATGGGGCCTGTAGTGTGGCAGCCTGCGGGTGATAGCAGGCTACCGCCGGTGGGAGAGGACGCTGCTGATTGTGGGGAAGAGGCAATAGAGGGGTTATTACCTCATAACTGGTCGATCCGCAGCAGGATAGCAGAGGATTCCTTTGTTGGGTTCTGGAGCTCTGTCACCATGCGTCTTTCTCCCTCGGTGCCAGGCCACGCCCCTCGTTGTTGCATTATTTCAATACAAATTCTGTCATCGCACTTGGACTGTGTGTGTTATTGCTGCCGTATCCCACCTGGTAGGGCCAGAACTATCGTCAGGGAAAGGTTCCTGACGAGGAGGGCTTGCAACTTCTCGGGATATCTTCCTGATTTGACCCCTCCTGTCAGTTTATCCGAAACCTACTCTCTGCACGCTGTTGGACCTGTGAGTGTTCCCGGTCTTCTCCCTGGGTTTATTGTGAACTGTTGAAAAATTGAAAAGAATGCGCACCAACCTTGAGCATTACCCGAGTGGTGTTTTTAAAAAGAAGGAAATATACTCACAAACAAGTAGGTCATAAAAACATATCAAAGTCCACAATGGACACAAAGCGACCAGGTCACCATGACCTTCTCCAGCACGCCAGAAAACCTTCCAGATGGCTGACACGTTTTGAGGGAAGATCCCCTCTTCCTCAGGGCTCTGGGTAATGCAGGTTGGTGCGTCCTCTTTTCGTTTTTTCAACAGTGATTCCATTGACCCTCGGAGAGCAGCAAGGTCGGTGCATCTACTGGGGGCCATAGATATTCTAGGCGATATCTATTGCAGTCACATTACTTTTGAGCGCAGGAGATTTTGTTTGTTTATTGTGAACGGTTGTTACATTAATTCTCATACAAGTTCTGTCATCGCACTTGGAACACGCTGTACCCCACCTACAAGAAAAAAAGCCCAGACTATTTCCCTTCACTCCTTATATTGCTGACCACAGTTACCAAGCAAGCAGTGGAGGAAAATCTGCAGCGGAGGCATAAATGGAAATACAAATCAAAATAATTAGGTGAAGCAAGGATATCGAGAGGGTTTGGAAGTGACAGAAGGAAAGATCGGATCTGGGTGGGGTGGGATGTAAAGGGACAGGCAGCATAACACAAGAACACAGGTCAGCGCAGAGATCCAAGCACAAGGCAAAGCTAGAATTTATTTTATTACAATAAAACTTCTCATCCCAACTCTTTTTTCATCTTCTGAAATGTGTTAGCGATGCATAATTCAAGCCTGCATATGTTTGCAATTGCTTTCTGCAGAGTGCAAACATTTTCTTTTTCCCAGATCCCAGGGGGAAGCACCGTCGGTTTTATTTCTATCTGCACAACAAGATTCTCTAAATGTTTCTTAATTCATAAATTACTTTGAATTATCTACAGGCGTTTCCATCTATAGAAACTAATTAGCCAATTTATTGCGTCTCAGCGGGGAGCTGGCGCGTTTTAATTGATATTATGAAGGATCTGTCATCACGCCGGGAGTACACTCTTATTGATGTGAAAACATAAGTCATTTTTACTAATAAAATTAAAATAAAAAGTCGTTATCGTTGAGAAGAAATCTATCGTATTTGAACTGGCAGCTGCCGGAGTAGAAGCTTTATGTGTGTAAAAAAAATAGTTTTTATAAACTTAACCTCTTAGTCTTATGCTTATTTATATCTCCATTCTCTGAACCCAATGTATTGGTGCCGTGTGCCGCTTTTTCCCTTTTATATCCCCATCATCTCCAGCTTGAGTAGGGAGTGTAGATGGCCCTGAAACGTGTAGCCATTCCCCTTGCATCTGACATTATTTGCTCTCTCAGAACTGGACCCACCGCTTGGACATCCGATCATGCTGTGCGTTCCACGCTGGCTCTGCAGTTCACCATTCTGTGATAGTCGCTTTCTAGCGTAGCTCTACAATACATCAGCTGCTTCTGGACATCACTCTGCGCCATCTGGCTGCATCCACAGCATACTCTGCACAATAACTTTGGTGTCACCCGTGGCAACACACCAAATGCTGGGCTGTCTAAAGGTGTGCTCCAAACTCCTGATTTAAAAAGTACAGTGTGCCTGGAATTGTTTCCTGTGGCCCGTGGTGATCGGGGTAAACCCATGGGTGCCTGTGGGTGGGACTGTGTTCCCTTCAGGAAGACAGGGGTTACTAAGTTTACTGTTGCCGCCGGCAACCACCGGGAAAGTCAGCAGCCATCTACCTACTGTTGCTCGAGCACAGTCGCTGCTGGGCAACATGCCTGGGCAAGTCCTGCTAGTGATAATATGCCTGCAACCTTCAGTTCTTTACACAAGGTGTTACAGCAGCATGTGACAGGAAGGGTCTGCTTATCACTTCAACTACCGCCAGCCTGTCTGGAAACAAAGGGGGCGGTGCCACACCCTAGGAAAGACCCTGCATCTCCTGCTAGCATCAGACACCATGAGGCAAGAGAAGATAGTGGAGGATAGTCGTTTGCTCCCTGCGCTGACCTGGAGGCCGGAAATTGAAGGAGAGGCCCCTGGTGGACATTGGACTACCACGGGGTTCCGCCCTGGGGGTGGTTAATGGAATGGAGTGGCTCTGTCTGAGGTGTCCTGACTGCCAGATGCCAACCGTGGAAGTGAGCGCATGAGTCCGGTGTGGCCACTGCGGCGAATCGCTGCTACAGCGAGCACCCATTCAGCAAGACCTGTATTATTATAGTGTGGACTTGCTTACAGGACTCCTGGAAGGCCAGAACATGCTTGAACCCATACCCAAAAGGCGGAGTGGAGTCACAGCCTGGTGATTCCCCCGCGAACAGCGAGGATGTAGAAAGCGAGGAGGCTGTCGTGGCTCGTGTCCTGATCAGGGACTCGGCGACTGTAAGTACTGCCATGCAGGAACTAGAGGTCCCTGTTCATCTGGAGTCATTGTTAGAGGGGGGTGCACCCTCTGGTGAGCTGGACAGGGAATGTGATAACAGTGCTATTGGCTGGGGGTCATCCAGACTACTGGCTGAATTTGGGCCCACAGAACACCTAGTGGAGTGGTCATCCTGAGGACAGTTTGGATGAGAAGAAGAGGGAAACAGGAGGATCTGATTCCCTGGAGACCCCATCCGAAGAACTGGGAGATAGACCAGAGTCAGTGTTGGATCCGGAGGACACAGTAAAAGCCCCCACTTAAAGCAGTCAACTCTTTATAAACAGGCATTCCGCCACCCAGACTAGGGCCCCCACCTACCGCCAATGGGTGATCAGATCCCCTGACATCCACATCTTACTGGAGAGAGGAAAAGCTAGGGAGTTGCCTAGGCTTTCCCTGTTCCAGTGGGAGGTACAAAGGAGGGTTGCCTTGGAGTGCGGCCTGGATTTACCTTATGTCCCTCCCCAAGTCATGGACGTGGTTGAGAGCTCTCGGGAGGAGTGGGGGCACGTCATGATTTGAGACTATTTACACGTCCCCAAACTCCTGCTGCGACCGGAAAGTGACCCCTGGGGCCGCTTCATTGATCTGCAGAAGGAATAGAGCCTGGGGCGTACTACCCATGGGGACAAAGTGATCATTGTTAAGGCGGATCGGCCTACAAAGAGCTTTTCTATAGCTGTGCGGGAATAAGGGGGAGGTAGAAAGAGACTACTGGACCCAAGGTTTTATGTTTGAGGACTGTCAGAGTACAGACACATAAGATACTTCACACAGACTGCTGGAAAGAAGCAGAAGTTAGTTTCCTCCTGACATTGCCAGAACAGACCAGTCTGTCACTCCATCCAATAGATGGACCTCTTCCTATTGCCAAGGACACTGGGGTGAGATCTGTTCTTTAAAAAACTTATTTCTTCAGGAACCTTTTGCTTGGGGAAGGGCACTTCCTATCAGGAATTCCAAGAAGATCTATCTACAGTTTATTTGAGTGTTTCTTTCCCCTCCCCTTTTCCTGTCAGCAGGCTATGACCCCCTCCTAACAGAACAGAAAGGAACAATGCTGAAAAGGTGTTGGTTTGTTTATTCTGCTGGCAGGATTATAACTAGTGTTGAACGAACCCGGACTGTAACGTTCGGGTCCGTACCGAACTTTCGGGTGTCCGTGGCACGGACCCGGACATTTCAAAAATCGTTCGGGTTCGGTCCGGGGTTCTGCTATTTTACTCCACGTGTTGAGAAGCTGCAGGGCAGCCAATCAACAAGCGTTTCACTGGTTTGCCCTTAGAAGCCATCACAGCCATGCCTACTAATGGCATGGCTGTGATTGGCCAGTGCATCATGTGACCCAGCCTCTTTATAAGCTGGAGTCACAGTGCTGCAGTCACATGATCCTTGGGTTAGTGTAGGGAAAGGAAGCTGAAAGCTTGAGGGACAGATTTGAGACATTTTAAGACCTGATCCTGCATCCTGAGATAGATTACTTTACTACTGCTGTCTGTGCTGTTGCTCTGAGGACAGATAGCAGAAATGAGAGATTT
>BLSH010335383.1:48969-78583 GCA_018402905.1 Glandirana rugosa
TATATTTCTAGATATATCTCCTTAGTCCTGGGGAGGAAGGGGGTCCTGATTCCTCTATATAGATCTTTATATCACTAGAGGGGTCACCAGCAGGAGGAAGGGGGTTCTGATTCCTCTATATAGATCTTTATATCACTAGAGGGACCACCAGCAGAAGGATGGAGGTCCTGATTCCTCTATATAGATCTTTATATCACTAGAGGGACCACCAGCAGGAGGAAGGAGGTTCTGATTCCTCTATATAGATCTTTAGTGAGACCTCACTTAGAATACTGTGTCCAGTTCTGGAGACCTCACTTACAAAAAAGATATTGATAAGATAGAACGAGTTCAGAGAGGGATAACAAAAACCGTGAAAGGTCTGGGGGATAAAACATATTGTGAGTGACTTCAGTAACTTAATATTTACAGTCTGGAGGAAAGAAGGGAGAGGGGAGACATGATTGAAACCTTTAAATACATCAAGGGGGTGAAAACTAACTGGAGGGAAGTTCAAAACTAATCTTAGAAAGTATTATTTTACTGAAAGGGTGGTTGATGATTGGAATAAACTACCAACAGAGGTTGTGAGACAGTCAACAGTAAATGGCTTCAAACATGCTTGGGATAAACATAAATCTATAGACAAACACGGCTAATGGGAAAGCAAAAAACAAAAAAAAAAGAAAGGGCAGGCTCGATGGACTACTCAGTCTTTTTCTGCCGTTACTTTTCTATGTTTCTACCTTGTGTCTTGTTGCTGTGCTCAGTCTTGCCATAGCGTATGACCTGTGACCAGAAACTGTCTTCCACAACCTGCCACAACAGCAGAGTTTGGTTGTTGCTCGCCCAGTTTTAAGCCTTTCTGTTTCGGTTAATGACTGTGCTTCAACCTACACTTGAAATTGATGATCATTAGCCCCCTGATTGGTAAAATTGGTTAATCACACACTCTAATCCTACAAAATCCCTGACTTTGTGCAAGTGTACAAAGTGTGTGAGTGTAAGAACTGATGCTGGTTTGAAGCCAAAGGGTGGTCACACCAAATATTGATTTCATGTAGATTTTCTTTCGGTGTGCTAACTTTGCATTTTGTTAATTGATAAAAAATAATCCACCAACGAGGACAGAGGGACCGGCGGGGATGTCAGTTTCCAAGTGTACAGAGGAGGCTGAGGAGACACACATTGTCATCCAATGCTGTCACCGATCCCCCAGCTGATGTGTGTTAATTTTACAGCTAAAGTCCCGCTCTGCAGCGGCGGGAAAAGGGGGCTGTCTCTGCTGGTCTGAGGCTGTCTCTGCTGGTCTGGGACAGTCTCTGCTGGTCTGAGGCTGTCTCTGCTGGTCTGGGGCTGTCTCTGCTGGTCTGAGGCTGTCTCTGCTGGTTTGGGGTTGTCTCTGTTGGTCTGAGGCTGTCTCTGATGGTCTGGGGCTGTCTTTGCTGGTCTGAGCTGTCTCTGGTGAATTAGGGCTGTCTTTGCTGGTCTGGGCTGTCTCTGCTGGTCTGGGACTGTCTCTGCTGGTCAGGGCTGTCTCTGGTGGATTAGGGCTGTCTCTGCTGTTCTGGGCTGTCTCTGCTGGTCTGGGGCTGTCTCTGCTGGTCTGGGCTGTCTCTGCTGGTCTGAGGCTGTCTCAGCTGGTCTGAGGCTGTCTCTGCTGGTCAGGACTGTCTCTGGTGGATTAGGGCTGTCTCTGCTGGTCTGGGGCTGTCTCAGCTGGTCTGAGGCTGTCTCTGCTGGTCTGGAATTGTCTTTGCTGGTCTGAGGCTGTCTTTGCGGGTCTGAGCTGTCTCCTCTGGTTTTAATCTGGTTCTGCTGGTCTGGGGCTGTCTCTGCTGTTCTGGGGATGTCCCTTTGCTGGATTGGGATGTCTCTCAGAATATCCTGTCACCGACCACCCGTGCGAACGCTCGCGTCCCCCCCCCCTTTTCGGGCTGCCCAGTTTAAAATGCCCGGTCCTATTTTCTGTCCCAGTCCAGGCCTGCGCCCGAGCCATGGGCACAACTCTGCAGAGTGCAGCGGGCACGTTACTGCGCACCTGTGAGCTGCTGTTTATAGACGGCGATTCACGCTACAGAGCCACACTGCAGCAGTAAATGTACGTGAGCGGGTTGGGAACCAGTTAAAGAAACACTTTAAAAGCGTCTCAAAATGTTTTTTGTAGAAGTTTTTGAGTCACGTGTCGCTTAAAGAGTGCACCACAAATGTCTCAAAAGCACAGCAAAAGTGCCACAAAAGCGCTCAGCGTTTTTTGGGCAGTTTAGAAGCACCTGAGTGTGAAAGGGGTCTTAATGAAAAATTCATAAAAGCTGAATTATTCAGCTCTGTGTGTTCTAAATAGTAGATGAGATTATGGGCTATTCACAGCACAGTGGTAAAAAGACTAAAGAAAATGACTTGATTATTCCACCTATTAATTGCAATATGGTAAATAATAAATATTGATATTTAGCATTCCATATTTACTTGACTAAAGAGAATTATGAAAAAGAAGACTAAAATGTTACGTTTTAATGTTACATAATTGATAGGGAAAGAAGTCTATGCCAACGCGCTATACATTCCCGTTATATAAATTATATAGTAACATTCTTCCTCCATCTCCTGACTGATGAGAATTGATGGTGACATTTGCCTTGCCGGGGACAGAGGTAAATCCAGGGTGAGCGAGTCACCCCACAGAGGGTCACCTCCAGGGTCGTTTAACACATTTCTTCTATATGGAGAAACGCAAGTCGGCGATTCAGTGGTTGCCACGGAGACCGGCTCAGGTGCGACTGACCTGCGAATGCCCTTCAAACTACATTTGCACGTTTAGTCAGACCGTCCCTAGCGTGGCGGCCGATTTATCGCCAAATCGAAAACAGATTTGTGGATCCTAAAAGCAATTCCCAATTCAAAAACAATGCATTGTATCTGTCTAAGATATTATATGCAACATACAGATGAATCATTCATACCATAGCAAATAATCTATGCAAATAAAAAGAAATGCATTAAATACATTGAACCTCTTTAAGGCATGTATAATTATTATTTTTTTTTATGTATTTATTTTTTGGGTAGCTATGTATGTTGCATATAAATTTTTTTTTTGTTTTTTTTTTTTTATTATTACAACAGCAGCTTGGGTTGATGAGAGTTTAGGGTGAGAACAGAATTTTTGTTGTATTTGCTATCTGTAGGATTTTATATGCAACATACAGAGCTACCCAAAAAATAAATATGTAAAAAAATGATTATTCATCCCACAGCAAATAATCTATACAAACAACAAAAAAAGAATATTAAATGTATTAGTATTTAATGCACTTCATTTTATTTATAAACATTTTTTATGGTAGAATTATTAATTTTTTTTATATATGCAGTATCTCACAAAAGTGAGTACACCCCTCACATTTGTGTAAATATTTTATTCTATCTTTTCCTGTGACAGCACTGAAGAAATGACACTTTGCTACAATGTAAAGTAGTGAGTGTACAGCTTGTATAACAGTGTAAATTTGCTGTCCCCTCAAAATAACTCAACAGACAGCCATTCATGTCTAAACCGCTGGCAACAAAAGTGAGTACACCCCTAAGTGAAAATGTCCAAATTGGGTCCAATTGGCCATTGGCCACTATTATGTTCCAACACTGCCTTAACCCTCTTGGGCATGGAGTTCACCAGAGCTTCACAGGTTGCCACTGCAGTCCTCTTCCCCTCCTCCATGGCAACATCATGGAGCTGGTGGATGTTAGAGACCTTGCGCTCCTCCACCTTCCATGTGAGGATGCCCCATAGATGCTCAATAGGGTTTAGGTCTGAAGACATGCTTGGCCAGTCCATCACCTTTACCCTCAGCTTCTTTAGCAAGGCAGTGGTCGTCATGGAGGTGTTTGGGGTCGTTATCATGTTGGAATACTGCCCTGCGGCCCAGTCTCCGAAAGGGAGGGGATCATGCACTGCTTCAGTATGTCACAGTACATGTTGGCATTCATGCATCCCTCAATGAACTGTAGCTCCCCAGTGCCGGCAGCACTCATGCAGCCCCAGACCATGACACTCCCACCACCATGCTTGACTGTAGGCAAGACAAACTTGTCTTTGTACTCCTCACCTGGTTGCCGCCACACACGGTTGACACCATCTGAATCCAATAAGTTTATCTTGGTCTCATCAGACCACAGGACAGGGTTCCAGTAATCCATGCCCTTAGTCTGCTTGTCTTCAACAAACTGTTTGCAGGCTTTCTTGTGCATCATCTTTAGAAGAGGTTTCCTTCTGGGATGACAGCCATGCAGACCAATTTGATGCAGTGTGCAGCGTATGGTCTGAGCACTGACCGGCTGAGCCCCCACCCCTTCAACCTCTGTAGCAATGCTGGCAGGACTCATACGTCTATTTCCCAAAGACAACCTCTGGATATGACTCTGTGCGCGTGCACTCAACCTCTTTGGCCGACTATGGCGAGGCGCTGTTCTGAGTGGAACCTGTCCTGTTAAACCACTGTATGGTCTTGGCCACCATGCTGCAGTTCAGTTTCAGGGTCTTGGCAATCTTCTTATAGCCTAGAACATCTTTATGTAGAGCAACAATTCTTTTTTTCAGATCCTCAGAGAGTTCTTTGCCATGAGGTGCCATGTTGAACTTCCAGTGAGCAGTATGAGAGAGTGAGAGAGATAACAACAAATTTAACACACCTGCTCCCCATTCACACCTGAGACCTTGTAACACTAATAAGTCCAATGACACCAGGGAGGGAAAATGGCTAATTGGGCCCAATTTGGACATTTTCACTTAGTGGTGTACTCACTTTTGTTACCAGCGGTTTAGACATTAATGTGTTGAGTTATTTTGAGGGGACAGCAAATTTACACTGTTATACAAGCTGTACACTCACTACTTTACATTGTAGCAAAGTGTCATTTCTTCAGTGTTGTCACATGAAAAGATAGAATAAAATATTTACAAAAATGTGAGGGGTGTACTCACTTTTGTGAGATACTGTATAGTGATATATATACTATATTGTCATAAGTATTGAGACGTCTGCATTTACACGCACATGTTTTTATGGACCTTGCTATGTGCACTGGTCCAAAATATTTGGTGGAGCGGGGAATATGGTGTGGGTTTTTTTTCCAGGGGTTGGACTTGCCAGTGAAGGACACCTGCTCCCAACTTAGTGGGAACAGTTTGGGGATGGCCCCTTCCTGTTCCAACATGACTGCCTGCCAGTGCACAAAGCAAGGTCCATAAAGGCATGGATGAGTGAGTTTGGGGTGGAGGAACTTGACTGGCCTCTACAGAGTTCTGACCTCAACCCCTTGGATTAATTAGAGACGGAGAGCCAGGCCTTCACCTCCAACATCAGTCCTTGACCTCACAAATGCGCTTCTGGAAGAATGGCCAAACATTTCCATAGACACTCCTAAACCTTGTGGACAGCCTTCCCAGAAGAGTTGAAGCTGTTATAGCTGCAAAGGGTGGGCCAACTCAATATTGAACCCTACGGACTGGGATGCCATTAAAGTTCTTGTGCATGTAAAGGCAGGTGTCCCAATACTTTTGACAATATAGTGTATCTGAGGCTGGAACTTGGTTTTAGGAAACTTTTTTGGTAATGTAGCTCTACCACAGTAGGGGCAGCTGGTAATAGCTGGTTCTTCCCTAATAGTGCAGGGGCTGCCCACCACCACAAGTACCAGTCCATACAGCTCCAAGAAGTCAGTCAGTCTAGGGCAGGGGTAGGAAACCTGCGGCTCTCCAGCTGTTGTAGAACTACATTTCCCATCATGCTTCTGGGAGTAATTGTATCCATCAGCCTTGCAATGCCTCATGGGAAATGCAGTTCTACAACAGCTGGAGAGCCGCAGGTTCCCTACCCCTGGTCTAGGGGATGTCTTTTGAAAATGAAAATTGAAAATTTGAAATGTATCGCTTGAAGAACTTTAAACAGGAGGCGTGAGGGCAGGGATATGCAAGAGAGTAATGACCCTGAATGGCTCTCAGGGGGTCTCAGATTACTGGTCATTCCTTTGTCTTAGCAGAATCCTGAAGTTCAAGCCCAGAGGAGAGTGCTCTTGTTACTGGGCAGTATTTTGGAGTACCCCATGCCCTAACTCAGGGATATGCAATTAGTAGACCTCCAGCTGTTGCAGAACTACAAGTTCCATGATGCATAGCAAGACTCTAACAGCCGCAAGCATGACGCCCAGAGGCAGAGGCATGATGGGACTTGTAGTTTTGCAACAGCTTTGCATATCCCTGCGTTAGGGCATGGGGTACTCCAAAATACTGCCCAGTAACAAGAGCACTCTTCTCTGGGCTTGAACTTCAGGATTCTGCTAAGACAAAGGAATGACCAGTAATCTGAGACCCCCTGAGAGCCATTCAGGGTCATTACTCTCAAGTTCCCAGGACAGCTGCACACCTTCTGGCTTCCTCCGGTCATGGTCCATCCTTTTCCAGACCCAATCCCTTGTGGTGTCCCACAGCCAGCTCCTCAAGAAATCACTCCAGACCCTCAGCCCTGACACCACTAAAGCCTCAAGAACAGCTACATGTTCCACAGGCTACCTCAGAGGGGCAGCAGCACCAGATGCTTTGGAACCCTCCCTGCTGAGGAAAGAAGGGTGCCAGACTATTTATTAACCCCCGTCCCCCAGTCACCTTCTGGACACTCCTTTCCAGGCATTGACTAGGCCAGGATAAATATTAAGGCTGGCCATTTGACTCTCCATCTCAATGTCCTGGAAGCTTCTTCTAGAGGTAGGGGGAAGCAATCAATCCAACCTGTGAAACCCCGAGCAGACCAGAGCAATTAATCACTACTCCCTTGTCCGCAGATGGAGCCAAAAACTACATTTGCCTAGCATCGTACCATAAGAGGGTGCCACATCCACGTTTGATAACAGTTTATTATTTATTCCGAAGACCAGCTGCCGTATACACTGGAAAATAGACAGCAATTGCGGAAAAACTGGGTATTTATGACTGTGACAAATTTTAATCCTTGTGGTTTTGCTGTTAGCTCCCGCAGACTTCCACAGCAATATTTTCCTTAGCGCCATCTGATGAATACAGTCTCATTGGATTTCAAATACTGCCAAATAAAATACGAAGTAATAGGACAAAACAGCCCTTGTATATGACCGCATCTAAATGCGCAACTAAGTTATGCCAATCTGGGCATTTATTTTTGTTATAAATTCAATTTGTAATTCTTCTCTATGTGTAAAGGAAGGAGCTCAGTATCTTTCAGCAGATTATGAGATTCATTTAAATCAGCCAGAGATGAGTGGATCAAGGCACCACCTCCCATAAAGTACAAATTGCATGGGGACGTGAAAAAAAGGGGACTTTTAAGGTACCTAGGACCAAGTAATAAGCAAATACATTGTATAAAATATAACAAATTTCATTACATTTATTTAAAAAAATGTATTACAATCTTCCTATTTAACCACTTACCTACAGGAGTCCTTTTTTACATTTGTTGGTTACAAGTCAAAAACATTTTTTTTTTTGCTAGAAAATGACTTAGAACCCCCAAACATTATATATATTTTTTTCAAACACCCTAGAGAATAAAAAGGCGATCGTTGCAATACTTTTTGTGCCACGGTTTTTGCGCAGCGGTCTTTCAAGCGTGATTTTTTTTTTGGAACAATTTCACTTTTTTGAGTTAAAAAATAAGACAACAGTAAAGTTAGCCCAGTTTTTTTTGTATATTGTGAAAGAGGATGTTACGCCGAGTAAATAGATACCATACATGTTACGGTTGAAAATTGCGCACACTTGCGTAATGGCGACAAACTCTGGTACTTAAAAATCTCCATAGGCGACGCTTTAAACATTTTTAATGATTAAAAGGTTAGAGGTGCAGAGGAGGTCTTTTGCTAGAATTATTGCTCACACTCTGGCGATTGCGGCGATACCTCACATGTGGTTTGAACACCGTTTTCATATGCGGGCGTGACTTACGCATGCATTTTCTTTGCTATGCGAGTTTGCGGGGACGGTGGTGCTTTAAACTTTTTTTTTTTTCATTTATTTTATTTATTTATTTTTTTTAGCACCGTTTCTTTAAAAAAAAATAAATCTGATTACTTTTAAACTTTTGTAAACATCCCTTGTGATAGTAATATATGATGACAGCTACTCTTTATGGAAGGATGGGGGGTCTAAAAGACCCCCCATCCCTCCTTTGCACTTCACAGTATTCAGATCGCCAAATACAGCGATTCTCAATACTGTAATTGTTTTAAAACCGGCGCCGTTAGCCGCTGAGAAAACCAGAAGTGACGTTGTGACGTCACTTCCGGAAGTTGACGAAGGAGACCCGATCTGAGCCAATTCTGGCTTCCTTCAGGTCTCCTCCTAGCCGGCGGACGCGCCGGATCAGATCTCCGGTCTCCCGGTGGGACGGGAGGCCAGAGAAGAGCAGCCAACTGTCCGCTCTAAAAAAAAGGTACCGGTATTTAGCCTGCAGCTGCAGACTATATCCCGATACCTCCACTTAAAGCAGCCGCCATTTGTAAACGTCGATATGCGTTAAGTGGTTAAAATCAATAAACTCAGACCACAGAATATACAAAAATACTCAAACTGCCATTTGGGCCCTGTTATTTGTACTATGTTGTTTTTTTCATTGTCTTATGTATATCTTTATGTATTTACAGTGGCAACAACTAAGAATCTCCTGAAGAAGCCACGTATCTTGGCGAAACATGTGGAGAAAACATTGTTGTACAATTCATCTGAGTATTTTTTGTATATTCTGTGGTCTGAATTTATTGATTTTAAATAGGAAGATTGTAATATCTGTTTTTAGTAAAGATCAAAACCTGAGTGCAGCGCTCCCACCCCTATCTACTTACTGATAATTATACATTCATATACAATTCATGTGCAAAACTCCTATAAGTTTGTGCAAATGAGTGCCTGTAAACAATATAACAAAGTGCTCCTGTAGAAGTTATGAGGCGTAACGAAACCGGTAGGAGGGGCTGGCGCGGTCGATGGACGCATTCGTTTACGCAGCACGGCAGGGTGAAGGAGTTTATCACTGACGTGAAGGGAGCGGCAGACCCACAGGAGAGGGGATATCACTGGAGCATTCATCCTGTACAAGGCGTGTTTTTATCTTTATACATGTGAGTGTTACATTGGCTTTGATTATATTAAAGTGTTTTAAACTGGTTAAGCAGTACGTCTAGCGTTATTGCTTCCCTATATGTCACCCACGGAGTTTGAAGGAGCTATCAGCTGAACAATGGATGTGACTGTGGTTTCCATAGTAAAGAGGAGTGGAGATGAAGAGTTGCTATCTGAGCTTCAGCTCAGAGGTTGCATACTACAGGCGTGTTTTGCACGCCCATAAGGTGAGGGCACATCTGGTGGAGGTGTTCTATAGCACGAAGTAAAGGTGTTGGATCGAAGAGTTTATAGCTTATTTCTTGAATTCTGGAGCACTTTGGAATTTTTTTGATATCATCTTTATGGGCACAAGGACACTTTATCTGACTTTATTTATTATATTGAATTATTATATTATTGCACTACTGTGGGACTATAATACAATGAGAGTCTCATCAATCTTAGTGGCACCCATAGGATAACTTATGCACAGGGGCACTTTGTTATATTGTTTGCAGGCACTAATTTGCACAAACGTATAGGATTTTTGCACATGAATTGAATATGAATGTATAATTATCAGTAAGTAGGTAGTGGAGGAGCGCTGTACTTTGATCTTTTTTACGAAAAAAATATTTTTTTTGTTTTTAATAAATGTAATGAAATTTGTTATATTTTTATACAATGTATTAGCTTATTACTTGGTCCTAGGCACCTTAAAAGTCCCCATTTTTCACTTCCCCATGCAATCTATCAACCGAACTCATAAGGTCCTGTTTTGTCCAACAGTTCTTAGTTCTGTAATTTAAAAGAGTTAAGCTGACCAACCTTACTGTACAAACCGCTACAGATTCACACTGGATTCACACTTTTGTGACCCTTTGTAGTTATCATGCATAGAATTGTGCTAAAAGAGAACAAACTGCACTCCTGTGACCCCTGATGTCTCATTAACCACTTGCCAACTGGGCACTTTGACCCCCTTCCTGCCCAGGCCAATTTTCAGCTTTCAGTGCTGTCGCACTTTAACCTTTCCAGATCGGCGCTATTGCCGAAGTACGGCTCCAGCGCGGATCTGAATTTCCCACGCTGCATGTGCCTGCGGGTCGATCAAGTCCGCTCGTGACCCGCGATCGCCTGTCAGAGCTGCAGAACGGGGTACCGCCGATGTAAACATGGCAGTTCTCCGTTCTGTGAAGGGGGACATAACAGATCTACTGATCCCTGTGATCGGAATCAGTGAGATCTCTTATGCCCCTGGCAGCCCAGCCCCCTCAGAGTTAGAACACGCCTAGGGAACACAGTTAACCCATTCACTGCCCCCTTAGTGTTAACCCCTTTACTGCCAATGACATTTATACAGTAATCCGTGGCTATTTAAATTTCTGATCGCTGTATAAATGTCATTGGTCCCAAAAAAGTGTCAAAAATGCCCAATATCAAAGTCCCGACAAAAAATCGCAGATCGTCGCCATTACTAGTAAAAAAAAAAGAAAAATAAGAAAAATGCGATAAATCAATTCCCATAGTTTGTAGACGATTGCGATTTTTTTTTACCAAAAATATGTAGAAGATTATTTATCGGCCAAACCCGATGAATAATTTTTTTTTTCTTGTAAACAATTTTTATTAGTACATGGCATATTACAGAATATGAAACCGATACTGGTACAATAGTCAGGTAACTAACAAAGAATATGCTAATCCATCAGTGAGAGGCATTTCACAATCTGGTCATAACCTGCACTAGAGTTAAGGGGGTCTGTATTTGCGCCGGACACCCCATCGGGAACATAGCTGTGTCCATGGTGAGGCCAGATGTAGTTGTACATTTACAGTCTGGCAGGATGTACCCATATATAGTTCGAGATCGACTAGTCGTTGTACAACCAACTTAATTTAAGGTTAAAGTTACCTGATAAGATGCCTAAAGAAGAGGAGCTAAAAGAAAAGGAAAAATCGATAAAAGTTAAAAATGATAGGGGAATAAGGCACAGATAGCCAGATTAGAGGAGAAATGAAAGGGAGAAACAGAGGTAAAGAAGGAGGTAGAGTGTGAGTAGAGTCTGCAGGCTCGGTCGCCCACGCCTCGAGCGGGCCGCCTAGAGAGTACCGGTATGTTCACCATGGTTGGAGAACTGCGTGATCAAACGTAGGGGGTAAACAATGTCTGATCCACGGATCCCATACCTGCCCAAATTTAGCATCCGGTTCTTTCTCTAATGCTTCGAATTTGGCATGGATCATGAAATTGGTTACCCTATGCTTGGCTTCAAGGAATATTCGATTTGGAGATTTCCAGGCTTTGGCGATGGTTTGTTTAGTAGCTGTGACGAGGTGAAGAAATAGTTTAAACTGGGATCGGGATAATACTTCTGGTTTCAAGTTAAGTAAGGCTACTGCCGGGTCAGGGGTAATGGAGGTCTCGAACAGACGCGAGGCCAGCTGGAATATTTCCCGCCAAAGCTTGGACGCTATAGGGCAGGACCACCAGATGTGAAGGTGTGTGCCCAGATCCGGGCATCCTCTGAAGCATTGCGCTGGGTATGCCGGGGCATATTTAGCTATTCTAGCTGGTTTCTATCGCTAAAATGCTGGGCGAAGATGACTTGGTGGATGCCCAGATGTTATTCCAGTCGGCCTGGTCGAATGTCCGGACCAAGTCCTCCTCCCATTTCAGGGCATAGGGTTGCTTACCCGAATTTGGCCTAGCCATCATTTGTGAGTAGAGAGAGGAGATGATTCCCCTGGCATGCGGGTCTTTCTTACAGAATATTTCAAAAGGGGATAGATGTGTAAGGGGTGCGTTATCTCTAATCCATGGCATAAAAAAATTTTTGATTTGAAGATACCTGAACAACTCTGCTGATGGTAAATGGGATGAATCTCTGAGACTAGGGAAAGTGTGAAAAGATGCATGGTCGACTAAGTGATGCAAACACAGAATTCCTAGTGAGGCCCAAGCTGAAAAGGCTGCAGGGGATTCCCAAGCCGTCTGGAAGTCCGGGTTTTTCATGAATGAGAGGAGAGGGTTGTGTGGGGATTGTAACTTATACTTTATTTTTACTGAGTCCCATATGGAAAGGGAGTGCTTAATTAGTGGATGGGTTATAGAGGTCCGGTCTGAGGGGCGTAACCAAAGAAGATTTGAGACTGAGAGTGGGTCGCATTCCGCGGATTCAATTAATACCCAGAGTGGGATTTCATGAGTGGCATGGTACTTAGTCAAGCTCGCTATCTGTCCTGCTTTGTAATATGTAGCAAAGCTAGGAATACCCAGCCCTCCATTGGTTTTAGGGGGATATAGAGTTGTCCTCGCTACCCTAGGTTTCAGTGAGCCCCAGATAAAGTCCTCTGCTTTCTTTTGCAGGAGGCGCAAATAGTAAGCAGGTTCTGATGTCGGTAGAACCCTAAAAAAGTATAAGATCTTCGGGAGGATGGCCATTTTGATGACATTCACCCTTCCTATCCATGATATTGGGAGGGACGACAAGACCCGTAACAGGCTTGCTGCCCCTTCAGGGCCTTGGGGTAATTGGCCGAGAAGAGATGTGTATAGTCTGCTGTTAGTTGTATCCCCAGATAGGGAATGGAAGAGGTGGCCCATGGGTATGGAAAAGCCCCCCTTGCCAACTCCAACTCAGAGGGTGAGAGCGATATATTCAGTGCCTGAGATTTCCCTGGGTTTACAACTAGGCCTGAGATGGATGCAAACCTGTCTAGAATAGGAAGGAGGTTTGGTCCAGAGATTTGAGGCATAGACAGGAATAATAATATAACATCAGCAAAAAGGCATAACTTATGCTGATACCCCCAAGCTCGATCCCAGATATATTTTTGGAGGTTCTAATTAGGCATGCTAGCGGTTCAATTAGGAGGGCGAATATGAGAGGTGAGAGTGGGCAACCTTGGCCTGTGCCTCTCTCAATGGGGAATGGATCTGAGCTATATCCGGCATATTTGACATAGGTCTGCGGCTTGTTATATAATGCTGAGACCCATAGAAGGAAGTGAGGACCAAAGCCCCACTTTTGTAGCATATAGTGCAGATATGCCCAGGAGATCAAATTGAATGCTTTTCTCACGTCAAGCGAGAGAAAGCATGCTGGGATTCGTTTTGACCTTGCGGTATAGGCCAGGAGAACTGCTCTTCGAATATTGTCGCTTGCTTGCCTCATAGGTATAAACCCAGTTTGGTCCCTATGTATAAGGCGGCCAATGAAAAGTTTAAGTCTTGTGGCTAGAATTTTTGAAAGGAGCTTTATATCAATGTTTAGAAGAGATATCGGCCTATAACTGGAGCATGAGGAGTCGTCCGTATGTGGTTTAGGGAGCATGCAAACCATGGCCGTGAGGGTTTCCTGCCTGAATGAGCTACCTTTAAGTATAGTATTGAGTGCGTTGGCTAAAATAGGGGATAAAATATGCGAGTATGTGCGATAATATAATGCTGTATATCCGTCTGGGCCTGGTCTTTTGTTGAGCTTAAGTTCACTTATTGCTTGGGATACCTCCTCCTGGGAGATGGCATCCTCAAGACGATCAATTTTATCCTTGCTAACTTTAGGGAGATCGATTTGGGAGAATAAGCTTTCTGCCTCCTCTACGTTAAAAGAGTTACTTTCAGTGTAGAGCTTAGCAAGATGAGTTCTGAATTTGAGAACTATTTTAATAGGGTTACTAGTTAAATTACCCCTGCCAACGTTCAGGCGAATGGGTTTGTTTGGGGAATTCACATTGCGAAGAGTACGAGCCAGGAGGGTGTCGGGTTTATTGGCTTGCATAAAGTATTTGTGTTTGGTTCTCCTTATGCTTCTATCAGCGTTCTCAGTGAGGAATAAGTCATATTCTAGCCTGGCTTTTTCCAATTTAGTTCTAGCTGCAGGGGTCGGGTTCTGACTAAAATCAATACTACAAGTTGTGTACTCAGCTTCAAGTTTTTGTTCTAGCAACTTTCGTTCCCTGTTAAATCTAGCAGGCTGACGTTGTAGTACCACTCTAAGGACTGGTTTATGGGCTTCCCACAACGTTAAAGGAGAAATGTCCGGTGTATTGTTTGTAGCCAGATATTCAAGTATAGCCTGCTTAATGTCGAAGCAGTGGGTGGGTTGCTTGAGGATATGATCAGGCAGGTGCCAATTGGTGTCTTGAGCCCTAGGTATAGGTGAGGCAAGAACTGTAATAACTGCGCAGTGAACGACTTGGCCTTGTGTTTTGGATCATTGTCATGTTGAAATGTCCAAGTACGTCCCATGCGCGGCTTCCTGGCTGATGAATGCAAATGTTCCTCCAGCATTTTTTGATGACATACTGCATTCATCTTGTCATCAATTTTGCCCAAATTTCCTGTTCCTTTGTAGCTCACACATCCCCAAAACATCAGTGATCCACCTCCGTGTTTCACAGTAGGAATGGTGTACCTTTCATCATAGGCCTTGTGGACTTGGTTGTGGCCAAAAAGCTCAATTTTGGTCTCATCACTCCAAATGACTTTGTGCCAGAAGGTTTGAGGCTTGTCTCTGTGCTGTTTGGCGTATTGTAAGCGGGATACTTTGTGGCATTTGCGTAGTAATGGCTTTCTTCTGGGGACTCGACCATTCAGCCCATCTTTCTTCAAGTGCCTCCTTATTGTGCATCTTGAAACAGCCACACCACATGTTTTCAGAGAGTCCTGTATTTCACCTGAAGTTATTTGTGGGTTTTTATTTGCATCCTGAACAATTTTGGTGGCAGTTGTGGCTGAAATCTTAGTTGGTCTACCTGACTGTGGTTTGGTTTCAACATAACCTCTCATTTTCCACTTCATGATTAGCGTTTGAACACTGCTGATTGGCATTCTCAATTCCTTGAATATCTTTTTATATCCCTTTCCTGTTTTATACAGCTCAACTACCTTTTGCCACAGATCGTTTGACAATTCTTTTGCTTTCCCCATGACTCAGAATCCAGAAACGTCAGTGCAGCAATGGATGAAAGATGCAAGGGTCTGTCAGGAGTCCATAGACTCATTGACCTTTTATACACACACACAGTAATTACAAGCAAACAGATCACAGGTGAGGATGGTTACCTTTAATAGCCATTCAAACCCCTTTGTGTCAACCCGTGTGCATGTTATCAGGCCAAAATCAGCAGGGTATGTAAACTTTTGATCAGGGTCATTTGGGCATTTTCTATTGTCATTATAATTTAAAAAGAGTAAACACCGTTGATTGATAATACAGGGTGGGCCATTTATATGGATACACCTTAATAAAATGGGAATGGTTGGTGTTATTAACTTCCTGTTTGTGGCACATTAGTATATGTGAGGGGGGAAACTTTTCAAGATGGGTGGTGACCATGGTGGCCATTTTGAAGTCGGCCATTTTGAATCCAACTTTTGTTTTTTCAATAGGAAGTGGGTCATATGACACATCAAACTTATTGGGAATTTCACAAGAAAAACAATGGTGTGCTTGGTTTTAACGTACCTTTATTCTTTCATGAGTTATTTACAAGTTTCTGACCACTTATAAAATGTGTTCAATGTGCTGCCCATTGTGTTGGATTGTCAATGCAACCCTCTTCTCCCACTCTTCACACACTGATAGCAACACCGCAGGAGAAATGCTAGCACAGGCTTCCAGTATCCATAGTTTCAGGTGCTGCACATCTCGTATCTTCACAGCATAGACAATTGCCTTCAGATGACCCCAAAGATAAAAGTCTAAGGGGGTCAAATTGGGAGACCTTGGGGGCCATTCAACTGGCCCACGACCAGCAATCCACTTTCCAGGAAACTGTTCATCTAGGAATGCTCGGACCTGACACCCATAATGTGGTGGTGCACCATCTTGCTGGAAAAACTCAGGGAACGTGCCAGCTTCAGTGCATAAAGAGGGAAACACATCATCATGTAGCAATTTCGCATATCCAGTGGCCTTGAGGTTTCCATTGATGAAGAATGGCCCCACTATCTTTGTACCCCATATACCACACCATACCATAATTTTTTTGGTTCCAACAGTCTTGGAGGGATCTATCCAATGTGGGTTAGTGTCAGACCAATAGCGGTGGTTTTGTTAACTTCACCATTCACATAAAAGTTTGCCTCATCACTGAACAAAATCTTCTGCGTAAACTGAGGGCCCTGTTCCAATTTTTGTTTTGCCCATTCTGCAAATTCAGTGCGCCGATCTGGGTCATCCTCGTTGAGATGCTGCAGTAGCTGGAGTTTGTAAGGGTGCCATTTGTGAGTAGCTAATATCCTCTGAAGGGATGTTCGACTAATGCCACTCTCCAGGGTTATGCGGCAAGTGCTACGCTGTGGGCTCTTGCTGAATGAAGCTAGGAGAGCCACTGATGTTTCTTCATTAGTGACAGATTTCATGCATCCACATTTTGGCAAATCCAACACTGAACCAGTTTCACGAAACTTAGCAAGCAGTTTGCTAACTGCAGCATGGGAGATGGGTGGTCTCGTAGGCTGTCTTGCATTGAAATCTGCTGCAATGGCCCAGTTACTGCATTCACCAGACATCAACACAATTTCTATCTGCTCCGCATGTGTTAACCTCAGCGACATGTCAATGGCTGTAAACAAAGAGAAACTTGTAAATAACTCATGAAAGAATAAAGTTACTTTAAAACCAAGCACACCATTGTTTTTGTTGTGAAATTCCCAATAAGTTTGATGTGTCACATGACCCTCTTCCTATTGAACAAACAAAAGTTGGATTCAAAATTAGCCGACTTCAAAATGGCCGCCATGGTCACCACCCATCTTGAAAAGTTTCCCCCCTCACATATACTAATGTGCCACAAACAGGAAGTTAATATCACCAACCATTCCCATTTTATTAAGGTGTATCCATATAAATGGACCACCCTGTAAATGGCTTCAGCCAAACACTAACCATGAGTGAAAGAAATGTTTTTGTGTTCTCATTCATATTCTGCCAGGGTATGTAAACTTATGAGCACAACTGTACACACACACATGAATGCGTGCATTGGGGTTGCTTTTGGCTGTGTAAGGGTTAAAAGTTTGACCTTTATAAAACAAATATTTTATATTTTATCACATTATGTACAAAAGGTCTACAGGTTAGTTTTGTAGATGATGTTTTAAAATTATTCACACGTAACGCGTAGGTTAGTCGCCCATTATAAGTAATGTAGAATATACTGTAAATGGAATTGTAGACAAAACATATCGCAGTAAGAATAATAAAGCGACTGCAGCCTAGTTTAGAGGTAATTAAGTGAAGCGTGACCTTCTGAATATGCGATAATGAGAAGGTTTATAGAGGGTTTATTACAGGAGGTAAAGGACACTGCGCTGCCTTGTGGAGCCATTATACCGCGGTTCGGAGTTATGAAGACGTCCTCCGCATTTTTGTAGATGAGAAATATTAATGGCGCATGGCCTCCCTTTATTGACTCCGTTTACATAAATAAGACTTCGCAAATTGTTGATGACTTCTTAAAAGCGGAAGGCCAAAAAAAAACCAAGAAGCCGGACTTGTGTAAGACCTCGGTAATAGTCGCCATTCCCCCCTCCCTACACCCAGACTCCTAACACAGCAATCACACACAACACTTACTTCAGGTTTGAGAAACAGACAGAAAGTCAAAGATTACCGAGCTGAGTCAGGAAAGCGACATTAAATGGATTACCATTGACAAGCAATAATACTCATGCCACTTAATATCTATAAGTGCTGAGTCTGCATTTCAGTCACGTCAGAATTTACAGAACTGCAAAAAAAAAACAAAACAAATCCTTCAAATCTGGAAATTGCGCACATTCAGTTCTGGAAAATTAGCTTTTTTTTTTTAGGCTTGGTAGCAAGACTTTCCTTTAACCCCTTCAATGCCGGGCACTTTCACCCCCTTCCTGCCCAGACTAATTTTCAGCTTTCAGCGCTGTCACACTTTAAATGACAATTACTCAGTCACCCAAATTAAATTGTTATAATGTTTTTGCGCAAATAGAGCTTTCTTTTGGTAGTATTTATTCACCACTGTTTTTTCTTTTTATTGCACTATAAATGAAAAAAATATGAACATTTTGAAAAAAAAAAACAATATTTTCTACTTTCTGTTTATTAAAAAAATATCCAATACAATCTAATTTCATCATACATTTGCACGAGAATATATTCTGCTACATGTCTTTGGTAAAAAAAAAATCCTAATAAGTGTATGATAATTGATTTGTGTGAAAGTTATAATCATTGAAAATTGATCAATACTGATGTACTGACAGCCGCTCTCATATTCTTCAGGCCCTAAAATGCCAGGACACTACAAATACTCCCCAAATGACCCCTTTTTGGAAAGAAGACATTCTAATGTATTTAGTAAGAAGCATAGTACATTTTTTGAAGCTGTCATTTTTTTCCCACAATGCTTTGGAAAATTAAGAAATATATATAGTTTTATTTCACAAAATGATCATATTTACAAGTTATTTCTCACACACAGCATATGCACGCTTGCAATTACACCCAAAAATGCATTCTGCTACTGCTCCTGAGTATGGCGATACCACATGTGTGAGACTTTTACACAGCCTGGCCATATCCAGAGGCCCAACATTCAAGTAGCACCTTCAGGCATTCTAGAAGCATAAATGACACATCTCATTTCCTGACTAACTATCAGGAGCACCTGGGCAATGGAAACACCCACAAAATGACCCCTTTTTGGAAAGTAGACAGTCCAATGTATTTAGTAAGAGGCATTGTAAATTTTTTGAAGCTGTAATTTTTTTCCCCACAATGCTTTGGAAAATGAAGAAATATATATAGTTTTCTTTCACAAAATTATCATAATTACAAGTTATTTCTCACACACAGCATATGGATGCTTGCAAATACACCCAAAAATGCATTCTACTACTCCTCTTGAGTATGGCGATACCACATGTGTGAGACTTTTACACAGCCTGACCATATCCAGAGGCCCAACATTCAAGTAGCACCTTCAGGCATTCTAGAAGCATAAATGACACATCTCATTTCCTTGCTAACTATCAGGAGCACCTGGACAATAGAAACGCCCACAAAATGACCCCATTTTGGAAAGTAAATATCCCAACGTACAATATATCAGGCATAATGAGTCTTTTGAACATGTCTTTTTTTTTTTTTTTTAAGGTTTAAGGTCAGAACATAAAAAAGAAAAAGGAGTTATAATAGTGTATGAATACTAAAAAGATTGTATGGATGCATTTAGTCTAGTCATATGGAATCTCTAGCTTCTGCACATAGCATAAGCGTACTGGCAATGGGAATCAACTAGAACTGTGTAACAACTTAAATCTAAGCGATTTGCATTAGTCAAAGATAGCATCTGATTTCTTCATTATTCAGCTAGCATAGAAAGTCTAGTAGACCCTTATGAGCTTGAGGCAAAAAGCCAATTAGAGGTAGCTCATGGGAGGTTAATAGGGTCCAGAGACCGCGGGCCCCCCGATGGAATACGACAGTTGGCCCATCGTAAATGGGGGGACCCGGGTCTCTTAGAGCCCACAAACCAGCGTCCACATAAGAGTCAGCAGAGGGGTAGGGAGGAGGAAAAAGAGAGAAAAAAGAAAAAAACAGTGAGATGATTACCGAAGAGACAGTGGGAGAGGAGATCTCCAGGGGAGGGATGTCGGACTTGCGATGCCCTTCTGTTAAAGGGTTATCACCGCAATTTTATCTATTGTTGATGATTAGCGTGTAATCGAAGTTTACTGGCAATCCTCGGTCAATCCAGGGCTGCCAAAGCCTTTGGAATTGTGGCAATTTGTCAAGGTATATAGACTCACTTTTAGCTTGTACAAAAGCCTGATTGATCCGGTGGTGGACCGGAATCATGGATAACGAGGGAGTTTTCCAGGCCTTGGCAATCACTTGTTTAGTCGCTGTTGTCACGAAAAGCAACAGTTTAAATTGCCTCTGAGTTAGATTGTGTGGTTTGCCATTCAGGAGAGCAACAACTGGGTCCCGTGTTAGTGGTGTTTCAAAGATATGAGATAGGAGTTGGAAGACTTCGGACCATAGGGTGCGAAATATCTGGCAATCCCACCAAATGTGCATATGAGTGCCCCGTTCGGGACAACCCCGGAAGCATGCTGGGTAACATGTCTTTTTTTTTTTACACAAAGTCGTCAATTTATACGATTTGTATAACACATAGCATGTACATAGCAAAAATTACATACCAAAAGTCCAGGGTTGTCTTGCTTGTAAGAAAAGTTCTCTCACTTCCGGTGCAAACAAAGACAAACTACAGGATTCTTTGCCAGATCTATGGAACCCAGCAGAGCCACACAGCATGTTTTTCCATGCACCTGACCCCTTATGCAGGCACACACACACACCACAGACCAATGTCAGTAGACATCCGAATGCATAAGATCCCACAATCTGCCTCATGGGATGAACGAATTATAAGCCTACAGTGAAAAAATGATGCAGCAGGCTAGTCCATTTTGCTAAAATGTCATTGCAGCAACTCAAAATGGTCCTCAGTAGATTGTATGGCCCGCACGTGCTTGTATGCATGCCTCTTAACTTCGGGGCATGCTCCTAATGAGACGATGGATGGTGTTCTACAGTATTTCCTTCCAGGTCTGGGCCAGAGCATCACTGAGCTCCTGAACAGATTGGGGTGCAACCTGGCTGCGTTGGATGGACCGAAACATAATGTCCCAGAGGTGTTCTATTGGATTTAGGTCAGGCGAAAGTGGGGCCATTCAGTGGTATCAATTCATTCATCCTCCAGGAACTTGCTGCATACTCATACCCAGGACCCATGGCACCAGTGTAGGGTCTGACGATGGGTCCAAGGATTTCATCCCAATACCTAATGGCAGTCAGGGTGCCATTGTCTAGCCTGCAGAGATCTGATTGTCTCTCCATGGATATGCCTCCCCATACCATCACTGACCCACTACCAAACCGGTCATGCTGAACAATATTACAGGCAGCATAACATAGCTTCTCCAGACCCTTTCATGTCTGTCACATGTTCTCAGGGTGAACCTGCCCTCATCTGTGAAAAGCACAGGGCACCAGTGTTGGAACTGGCAATTTTGGTGTTTAATGGCAAATGCCAATCAAGCTCCTTGGTGCCTGGCAGTGAGCACAAGGCCCACTAGAGGACATCAGGCCCTCAGGCCACCTTCATGAAGTCTGTTTCTTATTGTTTGGTCAGAGATATTCACACCAGTGGCCTGCTGGAGGTCATTTTGTAGGGTTCTAGCGGTGCTCATCTTGTTCCTCTTTGCACAAAAGGAGCAGATACCGGTCCCACTGATGGGTTAAGGACCTTCTACAGCCCTGCCCAGCTCTCCTAGAGTAACTGTCTGTCTCCTGCAATCTCCTCTCTGCTCTTGAGACTGTGCTAGGAGAGGCAGCGAACCTTCTGGCAATGGCACGTATTGACGTGCCATCCTGGAGGAGTTGGGCTGTCTGTGCAACCTCTATAGGGTCCAGGTATCGCCTCATGCTACCAATAGTGGGATCATCTCCCTATCTCTAAAACATAACAGTCTCAAGATAGTTGATCTTGGAACTGTGCCTGGAAGCGCCCTCCTCGATGGTAGCCTATGGGCCCTCTCGATCATAAAGTGGGGGGAGAAACTATCCCGACCAAAAATGTCCCCGAGCCACTTTTCCAAAAATTCCCTCATGTCTCTCCCCTCACACTTCTCTGGCAGGCCCAAAATCCGAACATTGTTTCTCCTTTCTCTGTTCTCAAATTCTTCCAACTTCTCGTTCTGCCTGGAGACTGTCTTTTTTTATATTTCTATGTCGCTCTTTATAGGGGGTAAAACGTCCTCCGTACTACCAACACTTTCTTCCAGTTCTGTAGTTCGTTCCTGGATTTTTTGGAGATCATGTCTTACCAGGATCATATCTTCTTTAATACCCTTGGTTTGGTCCATCAACTCTGCTAGGGAGGATCTACAGGCACTAACTGCCAAAAGTATTTCTCCCAAGGATGGGTCCCCTGGAGCTGCAACCCCCCCAGGTGGAAGAGTCTGTGTTGCCTCAACAAGCTCTCCTATTTTTGTCGCTTTGGGCTCTTTTTAGTTTGAGAGTTGGCCCCTTTGAGGGTCCAGATGGTGACATGGACATTTTAGCTTGATGTGATTTTCCAGTAATCTGGGAGGGTCCATGCCAAACTTCTCCAGTTTACTAGCAATTTCTTTACTTTTTTCCTTTAATGCCTTCTGGGACAGTTCAATACTAGGCTCCTGCAATAGTGACACTTCTCCCTTTTTCTTTACCATACTTCTTGCTCTGGTGTCCAGTTTTAATCAAGCCTCAGGGGTTGGGGAAGGAAGAGTTTTACACAGCAACCAGTAAAAAAGAGGAAAAATAAAAAGCCCCTTTTCCAGTACTTATCCAAAAAAAAAAAAAAAAGGGGAGGAGAGAGCTAACCACCATGCTCTATAAAAATGCAGATATATACTGCTGCTAATACTGCCCTGCACAAAGGGGCTTCTTTTTTCAATGTCCCACCTAGTGGCTATTCAGCCTATCCTACTGGTGGTTCTGAAAAAGTCATAAAGGGTCACAAAGTATAAGTGGCCGTTTTTAGGAGCTACAATTCTATACACATTCCCATTATCACCAGTTCATAAATTATATTTATTACTCACGGTTCCCGGCTCTTATAGTCCCGCCAATTGCTGAGACCAATAGTGGAGTCCTTATCCTCGAACAGCCATTTCGCAGAGATGCCTATACCACTTTTCCCCCTGTGGGAACTGTGCAGGGATGCACAAAACTCTGGCACAGATTGCAGGTTGTCAAGCAAAAGGCGATGTTCTCTCTACCTGACCCAGGCAGGGATCTCCAGCCGGCCGCTCCACCATGCCACCATGCTCCATCCACCATCCACCCTGTCGGAGGGCAAGCTCAAAGCCATCAATCCCTCTCTGCTCCCCGGGCTCTCAACGGCACCTCCACCTCCTGATCCCGCCGTGCCGCCAATCTCCAAAGCTCGGGTCCCCAGCGTCGGGGCTTGCGGTGTAGAAATCTGCCGCCCGGAGCTCCCAGATCCAGCTCAGAGTGCCCCCGGCAGCCTCGCAACCCACGGCTTCAGAGCTTCAGGTTTAGGTCCCCAGTGTCGGGGCCAACGGTACGGGCTTCACCGCTCGGAGCTCAAATCCTCCATAGGCAGGGAAGGAGCAGGAGAGGAGAGGAAGCCGCCGCCGCACGCGCGCCTCATGCACGCCTCACTCACACCAGCATCCGGTCACGCCCCCTGATGCTACTAATAGTGACACTGACCCTAGCCAAATGCAAAACTAGTGAAAAACAAATGAGTAGGGAAGAAAATGTCAGTGGCCTTCACCTGTAAAATCATTCCTGTTTTGGAGGTCGTCTCAGTGTTGCCCTTCTAGTGCGCCTGTTGTTAGTTTCATTAACACCAAAGAAACTGAAATGGATTAACAACCCCCTCTGCTACTAAACTGACCAGATCATTATCCCAGGAGTTTAATATATATATATATTTTGGGGGAATTTTTTATTGCACTTTTGTTATAGGAAGCGGATTAGTCAGGGAAGAGCAACATTGAAAAAAGGGTGAAGGTCTGCTTTAATTTTATCTGGAGCTTGGTGTGCAAAGTAAGCCTCACCCTGTCATCATTTTTGACTCTATTCCTGTCTTTCTGTTGGTTTTGGATACTAACACCCACCCTTTGTGTGTTCCAGCTCCCCCTGTGACATTCACATTACTTCAAAATAAATAAAATGTCCAGCAGGAATGGTAGGAGTTCATCATAATGACCAGAGTGAGTGTAAAGACCTGAAAAGCAATGCAAAAAATGCCCAACTAGTCAGCCAAAAAGTCTAATTAAACTTTTTCACCTTTGAGGTTAAAATGGAGGACTTTGTTGCAAAAGTTTGAAAATGCATTAATATGTAAGATGTGATTATTTTTGTGTACAGAGAATGTGATGTGTAGGCCATCTATTTTCTACTGACCCATTGCACATTTCCCAGTCACAAGATAGAAAGTGGAAGAATATTCAGATGTACCCTTGATGAACAAATGTATGTGGTCTCTCAAACATTTCATTACCTCTTTGACCAATTATACAGTAAATATAGACATCACTCCCAATGACTGAGTTCATGTGTTTCCAGAAGAAATACTGGTAATGCCATAGCATACAAATACATTTTAGACTGATTTCCAATCTTGTGGTAACAGTTTGGAGAGGACCTCTTTCTTTGCCAGCAGGACTGTGCCCCTGTGTACAAAGCAAGCTCCATAAAGCCATGGTTTGACCAGTTTGGTGTGGAGGAACTCCAGTGTCACACAGAGAGCCCTAACCTCAACCCTACTGGACACCTTTGGGATGCATTTTAACAGGGATGGTGAGCCAGTACTTCTCATCCGACATTAGTATCCTATATGGGCAAATGTATCTGGACTCCTTGCCATCACACTACCTATATGACTAATGATATATAGGCTCATCTTCCAGCAACTTTAGTTAAGATGTTTCCAATGAAAACTACTATTAATGCTACAATTTACAAATACATTGCAGACAATTGTGCTCTTCCAACCTTGTGGTGACAGTTTGGTGAAGATCTTTTTCTATTCCAGCATGACTGTGCCCCTGTGTACGAAGGTAGCTCTATAAAGACATGATTTGACCAGCGTGATGTAGAGGGTCTTGCACAGAGCCCTTACCTCAACCCTACTGAACAGCTCCATAAATATACAGTTTGACCAGTTTAGTGTGGAGGAACTTGAGTGTCCTGCACAACGTCCTGACTTCAACCCTACTGAACACCTTTTGAAAGAATTGGAATGCTGAAGGTGAGCCAGGTCTCCTCATCCAACATCAGTACCCTATATAGGCAAATGCATGTGGACTCCTTGCCATCACACTATATATAGTATATGACCAATTATATATGGACTCCACTCTCATTGATTGAGTTCAGATGTTTCCAGTGAAAACTACTGTTAATGCTACAACATAGAAAGACATTGCAGGCAATTGTGCTCTTCCAACCATGTGGTAACAGTTGAGGAAGGTTATTTTCTGTTTTTTAGTATGACTGTGCTCCTGTATACAAAGCCAGCTCTATAAGGACATGTTTGACCAGTGTGATGTGGAGGGACTTGAGGGTCCTGCAGAGAGTGCTGATCTCAACCCTACTGAAGAGCTCCATAAAGCCATGATTTGACCAGTTTGGTGTGGAGAAACTTGAGGATCCTGCAGAGAGCCATAATCTCAACCCTACTGAACAGCTGCATAAAGCCATGATTTGACCAGTTTGTTGTGGAGAAACTTAAGTGTCCTGCACAGCATCCTGACCTCAACTCTACTGAAAACCTTTTGAAAACAGTTTGGGGAAGGTCCTTTAATGTTCCAGCGTTACCATACCCCTTTGTATAAATTCAGCTCCATAAGGACATGGTTTGATCAGTGTATTGTGAAGTAACTCAAGCTTTCTGCTCAGAGCACTGAGCTCAACCATACTTAAAGCGGTTGTCTACCCTGTGAAAAAAAAACCCTGCAAGACAATAGCATAATGAGCTAGTACGCACCACATACTAGCTCATTATGAAATACTCACCTTGAAATGAAGATCTGACTGGGCTGCTCGATCCCCTCTGAGGGAGCAGACATCTTCCCTCGGATCTTGCTTCCGGGTACGCGGCTCCAGTGCTGTGACTGGCCAGAGCTGCGAGACATCACTCCCGTGCATGCGCGTGGGAGCCCGTCTTTCCGCCGAGGTCCGGTGCTATGCGCCGGGACATACACGGCGCATGGGCAGTGACGCTGCAGCTGCCTGGAGGGGGAATACCGTACAGGTTTAGAAGATATTAATTTTACCTACAGGTAAGCCTTATTATAGGCTTACCTGTAGGTAAAAATCCCTATAAAGGGTAGACAAACGCTTTAACAGCTCCATAAATAAATGTCTTGACCAGTTTGGTGTGGATGAACTCAAGTGCCCATGCTCACAGCCCTGACCGTAACCCTACTGAACAGCTTTATAAAGTTATGGTTTGACCAGTTCGGTGTGGAGAAACTTGAGTGTCCTGCACATCATCCTGACCTCAACCCTGCTGAATGATCTGGAATGCATATGGTGGGCCAGGTCTTCTCACTCAACATCAGTACCGGACCTTACAAATGCTCTTTTAGCTGGATGGACACAGATTCCCATAGGCACTTTAAAATCTTGTGGAAAACCTTCCTAGTAGGGTTCAGTCACAGAAAGGTAGGGGGGGACTCTATGTTAATGCACCATGATTCTGGAACAGGATATCCAATAAGCTCCTATAGATATGACGATCAGGTGTCCACAAGCATTTGACCATAGGATGTTTGTATGTCAGTTGTATTTTTAGGAGTTTGGCTGACTTTCTGCTTTAAAACCTTAGTTTGCTTGCTTAATGCGCTATTACATACACATTCCCTGAATCTGTTTTGGGGTCATGCGGTTAATCTCTCTCTGATATACTTTTAAACTCTATTACTTTTATATTAATGTTCCCCATAAATAGAATAATTATTATGTCTAAAGAAGATTGCTGAGTGCACCTTCTTCTCCGCATGTGGTGCTTCAGAGATGGTTAAGGCGAGATTAATCAGCTAAGTATTAATTAGATGTCTTAAAGACCTGGCCTCTTAATGACTGAGTGAAAGCACATCATTTCTGTATTTCTGGAGTTGTGAAGTGCTGCCATGAAAAAATCCTTTTTTCCCATCTATTTCTTTGAATATTAACTATATGGATGCTTAAAGTACAAAACCCTACTCAACCCTACAGTAATAAAGAAAAGCTATCAGGAGAAAAAAAAAATCATCAGGATAGTTGTGATATTAAGGGGTAGTCAGGCCCACCTTATAGACCTACAGGACTTTCTTTGGCCAACACACTCTTAATTAAAATTAGCAATGGGAGGCATTTTGGGGGTGGAACCTGAGAACGAAGGAGTTAGTGTCAGGAGGAGTCACACAAGAAGGTCATCTTCTACGTTGGGTGTTCTGATACTGAGAGCAAACAGGTTCTGGTACCCCAGACAATGTCAAGGGGACTGGCTGTCATGTGGAAATTAAAGATGTTGCAGGAGTCCTTTTAATGTGAGCGGTTGTGTTGCAGTTTTCTGTTGGCAATTTGGATAGCAGTAGAAGAAGAGTCAAGCTCAGAGAGCCCCTCCATTGTTGGCTAGAGAACCGCTCATCATAGAAATCTGGAGCAGGTGTCTCCAAACTTTCTAAACAAAGAGCCAGATTATTGTCCTTCAGACTTTACGGGGCCAGGCAGTAGCCATTAAAGAATGCCTCAGACTTAGTCATCACTGGGAGAAAAAAAAATGACATAGCGCCTGTGGTCAGTAGAAGAAGGATTCATGTCCCATAAATGTTTTTAGTGGGAGAATTAGTGCCCCATTATTGGTGTCAATGGGAAAAATGATGCCCCATTGTTGGTGTCAGTGGGAAGAATAGTTTCCCAATTGCTGGTGTCAGTGGGAAGAATAGTTCCCCATCATTGGCGTCAGTAGGGAAAATGGTGCCTTGTATCAGTGGGAAATATAGTGACCCAAGGGCCGGATAAAGACAAGCAATAGGTCTCAAACCTTTTCCATAGGCCGCGGTTTGGAGACCACTGTGCTAGAGGGATGGGCAAAAAAGTGTGTTATGATGTTATGCCGAATCCCCCAAACAGAACTCTATAGATAAAGTTAGGCAGATAAATGACTAATTTCAGAAACTCAAAACTTATAACATCGGGCTCAGTGTAAAGTTTCAGTTAAAGACAGCCCGCATGAAAGGAGGTCAATACTGCTGTGTGGGGATGTGTCGATGTGCCCAAACTTTAGCCTGTTTGGCCCCAGGATACAAATTCTGAAGAGCCCACTGGCCAGGGTTGTGGGAATGTGTGGAAGAGACCATTGCGCTCTATTAAAATGGGAACAAGGTGCATGCATGGGAGGGGGGTCCCTATATAGGGGGCATGTGACAAACGGTTTAGGAGGATGGCCGCACACTCAACACTCTTAGTCCTCATCCTCCATGTTTGGATTGCAGATCTGATATGGATTTCCTGGGGGACCTCACAGACTTTTTTGTTTCTGTTTTTTTTAATTGGGTGCCCTCTTAAAATCCATGGCAGACTCAAAGCATTGCGGGGGGGGGGGAGATATAGGGGGTTTGGGGTTGGGCTCTACGCAATTTTTGTTTTCATTCTTGCTGTAGGATGTGTTGCAGCAAAAGTGAAATCTACAACGGAAAAAATATGACATCCATCCCCCACCCAGCCAGCCAACCAACCTCATAACCCACCCCCCCGGCACTCGCCTGGTTGATCGTTGCTTCCACCGACCCCTCCCACATTGCTCGATCACTCGCCTGTCCCCCGCCGGGCCACCTGGCTGGTGAGGCAACCGAGTGACGCCCTTCTGGCGTCTTCATAAGGGGCGGGGTCACTCACTTACATCACCAGGTGGCCCCGCCCTTGTCTATATAACAGCTGTCAAAGCCAAGAGACAGCAGTCTGCGGGAGCCCTCCCATCGAGGCGGAGCTTTTTCTGTTTTCTCTATTTTTCGGGTCCATTGGGCAGCATTCTTGACGGTGGATGTGCATCGCGGGACACTTTTTTTTTTCCATTTTAATATCTTACTTTTTGACACTTTCTTGGTGATTGGGTAGGTGTACAATGTACCCGATACCCATTCACATGGGGGGGCGGGATCTGGGGCCCCCTTGTTAAAGGGGCTTCCAGATTCCGATAAGCCCCCCACCCACAGACACTGACAACCACCGGCCAGGGTTGTTGGGAAGAGGCCCTTGTCCTCATCAACATGGGGACAAGGTGCTTTGGGGGGCACCCCAAAGCAGCCTCCCCATGTTGAGGGCAAGTGGCCTGGTATGGTTCAGGAGGGGAGGCACTTGCTCGCCCTCCCCTTTTCTGGCCTGCCAGTCTGCATGCTCGGATAAGGGTCTGGTATGAATTTTAGAGGTGGGGGCCCATGGCATTAATTTTGCTGTGGAGTTCCCCTTATAATCCATATCAGATCCGAAGGGCCTGTTATGGACTGGGGGGGAACCCTACGCCGTTTTTAAAAAAAAATGTTTTAACCACAACAGTACCTGGCACGAAAACCCCCTTCCTGTCCAGGCCATTTTTCAGCTTTCAGCGCTATCACACTTTGAATGACAATTACTCATTCATACTACACTGTACCCATATGAAATTTGCGTCCTTTTTTTCACACAAATAGAGCTTTCTTTTGGTGGTATTTAATCACTAGGAGGGGGTTTATTTTTTGTGCTATAAATAAAAAAAGATTGAAATTTTTTTGAAAAAATGCCTTTTTCTTTGTTTCGGTCATAAAATTTTGCAAATTAGTAATTTTTCTTTGTAAATTTTGGCCAAAATTTATACTGCTACCTATCTTTGGTAAAAATAACCCAAATTAGTGTATATTATTTGGTCCTTGTGAAAGTTATAGAGTCTACAAGCTATGGTGCCAAT
>BLSH010335383.1:141559-176616 GCA_018402905.1 Glandirana rugosa
CCAAGCCCCCGGCCCAGTTTCAAGTCCAAGACAGGCCTGGGCTTGGGCCTGAAACAGGGCTTCAAGCCGGCTAGGTCGTCTTGGGTTGGGTTTGAAGATCTCCAAACTAGTTGAGATAAGTAATCCTTTGTTTATTTACTTTATTTTAATTTACGTAAAGTTGTTTAAACAACGATAAAGTAAACCTCTAAGCCTATGTAGTCTTAGAGACTTCTTGGTTTTTACATAGACTTAAATGTAACCCTGGATTTACTGAATGTGCACAGGTACGTCAAGGACATTAGAAAGGAGTTTCGACTCGAGGAAGTACGGAGAATAGTTAAAACAACGGGAAGAGACGTGAAAGAGGTCAAGGGACTATAGGAAAAACTCTTGACCACGGGTTTTGTAAGACCTCCTCTGAAATATGCAGTTACATTTTGGGCACCAGTTCTCAAAAAGGATATCAGGGAACTGGAGAAAGTGCAGAGAAGGGCAACAAAATTGATAAGAGGCATGAAGGAGCTCAGCTTTGAGGAAAGATTACAGGAACTGCATGGACACGTGTAAGTCATTTAGGTCCCAATGTAAATTCAGATACATTTTTGGTTCTTCAGAGATTCTGATGTATCCGAATCTCCAAATGAAATAGCAACAAATTTGTTGAAATGCATTTAATTTTATTTCATTTATTTGTTTCCTAATGAATAGAGTTGATCAAACCTCTAGAAGTTTGGGTTGGGTTCTGCTGGATCGGCCGAACTTCGGGACAAAGTCCGGGTTCGGGTCCGGACAGAACCTGAACTTTGACCCGGCCCCCGAACCTTATTGAAATCAATGGGGACCCGAACTTTTAGGCACTAAAATGGCTGTAAAAAAGTCCTGGAAAATCCTGGAGGTCTGCAAAAGGAGGGACATGGGGGTAAGGGTCGGATAAGTGCCCTACAAAGAAATGGGGACAGGGAAATAACTTAAAAGCATTTTTAAACAAAAATCACATAAAAAGATCAAAAATGGAGGTGGATGTGGACCATCTTCAAACTGTGTGTGAAAAGTATTAATTAGCGGGAGAAGCCATATCACTGTTCTAAAATCATCTTCAAACTGTGTGAAAAAAGTATAAATTAGCCGGGAGAACCCATATCACTGTTCTACAATCATCTGAAAACTGTGTGTGAAACTTAAACAATAACCGGGAGAAGCCATATCCCTGTTCTAAAATCATCAGCAAACTGTGTGTGAAACTTAAACAATAGTCGGGAGAAGCCATATCCCTGTTCTAAAATCATCTGAAAACTGTGTGCGAAACTTAAACAATAACCGGGAGAAGCCATATCCCTGTTCTAAAATCATCTGAAAACTGTGTGTGAAACTTAAACAATAGCCGGGAGAAGCCATATCCCTGTTCTAAAATCATCTGCAAACTGTGTGTGAAACTTAAACAATAGCCGGGATAAGCCATATCCCTGTTCTAAAATCATCTGAAAACTGTGTGTGAAACTTAAACAATAGCAGGTAGAAGCCATATCCCTGTTTTTACAGTTCGGGTTCGCTCAACTCTACTAATGAATTCAAAATTTTTGGAACAATTTGAATTAGAATCAGTTGAAAAATGATCGACCGATTTGAATCCTGTGTGAAAACTAGCTGGTTGTTAAAGAGCGGGCTGGGAAGCCGGCCACCACTTCCTCAACAACCGATGACTCCCGGCCCCCCGCTGAGAGCTGAAATGTAAACAAAAGAATAAATCCCAGGAAAATAAAACAGTGCGAGATCCCATCACTCCAAACCATACCAGGCCCTTTGGGTCTGGGATGGATTCTAAGGGAACCCCACACCAAGATTAAAAAAAAACAGTGTGGGGTCCCCCCCAATATCCATACCAGACCCTTATCTGAGCATGCAGCCTGGCAGACCAGGACAGGGAGTGGACGATCGAGTGCCCCCCCCTGAACCATACCAGACCACTTGCTCTCAACATGGGGAGGTGCTTTGGGGCAGAGGGTCTCTGCCCCTCCCCACCCCAGAGCACCTTGTCCCCATATTGTTGGAGGCAAGAGCCTCTTCCCCACAACCCTGGGTGGTAGTTGTGGGGGTCTGTGGGCGGGCCTATCTGAATCTGGAAGCCCTTTTTAATAAGAGGGCCCACAAATCCCACCCCCCCAATGTGAATGAGTATGGGGTAGATAATACCCCTACCCATTCACCAAAAAAGTATAAAAACAAAAGACAGTACACAAGCTTTTGACAATTCCTTTATTAAGAAATCAAAAACAATGCCCCCCAATGTAGATTCATCATCAAGCACGCCGCTTGCCGCACTACTAGATCTGAAAGAGGAAAAAAACCTCGTCGAAGTTTCCTGCCGACTGCCTGCTCCTCCGTCTGACATTTCTTAAATTGGTAAGAGGCGGAGTCACACGATAACGTCAATGCGTGACCCTGCCCCTTTGTGACATCATCGACCCAGCATGCGTTGGTCTGTGATGTCACAAGGGGGTGGGGTCACCCGCTGACATCATCGAGTGAAATGTAAATGAAGATTTTCTATGCGTGTGTGGTTGTTTTTTTTATGTTGGTTGAACGGGATGGACTAGTGTCTTTTTTATGTAACATCTGAGGTCCAGCACTAAGCTCAGTAGTGGAGGTCAGGAGCCGGTTCATTCCATTTTTGTAGAGCCCTCTATAGAAATGGCTTGTAGCATGGCCATCTGATGGTGGTGGTCAGGGAAAGGGTTGGTTTTAGACAAGAATGAGCAAAATGCCACCATAGCACTAAGGACTTCATAATGGCCAATAGATCTGTAGTACAGACCATTCAAATGTTGTGTCTGGTCACATCCTGGTGATCTCCACCAGTGCTGCCCTCTTAAGACCAGAAAATCTCGAAATCAGAAACACAAAAAGAAGAATGGCTTTGCTCTGATGAAGAGGGTTCATCCCTGGAAACACATTAGCTGGCGAGTTTCGGTGACACCAGGGTTGTGTTGATACCAATTATCAAAATATGTTGTGCTGTAACTTTAACCACTTGAGCACTGGAAGGTTTCACTTCATAATCAGGCCATTTTTTGATATTCAGCACAAAGCTATTTTAACCAATAATTGTGCGGTCATACTGAAAATATTGAATGTGTTACTCCTGCGCCACCAAGTGTAATATATGGTGCTCCTAAGTGTATTGGTGATCTACATTTACCAGCCACTTTATTAGGTGCACCTTGCTAGTAGCGGGTTGGACCACCTTTTGCCTTCATTCTTGGTGGCATAGATACATAGTGTTGGAAATGTTCCTCAGAGATTTTGGTCCATAGTGACATGATAGCATCACGCAGTTGCTGCAGATTTGTCAGCTGCTCATCCATGATGCCAATCTCCCGTTCCACCACATCCCAAAGGGTCTCTATTGGATGAGATGTGGGAAGTGAGGAGGCCATTGGAGTGCAGGCAACTCATTGTCCAGTGGTGAGATGATTGGAGCTCTGTGACATGGTGCATTATCCTGCTGGAAGGAGTCATCAGAAGATGGGGACACTGTAGTCATAAAGGGATGGACATGGTCAGCAACAATACTCAGGTAGGCTGTGGCGTTTAAACCATGCTCATTGGTACAAAAACAAGAGCTGGCCTGGTAAGTGTCTCTGGGTGTGTGATATATGGTATGATTGAGGTCAGCTATCAGGCGAACCTCTCTACTTTCAGCCACTCTCAAGGGAGTACATGGCTACATTTGGGGGCTCGTCTGGGATTATCTGCAAGGCAGTCAGTTGTCACCCATAGCAACCACAAGAACTTAGCCAGAGGAGTGTTTAAACTGTTTTGTTGCTAACGTGGATCTAACTAGGATAAGAACTGTGTACTGTGCCTTTGAACTGTGCTAAATTAAGTGTGCCGTTGTCCATAGCAACCAGCGGGAGCCACCGATAGTATTGCTGCCTGCTTTCCCAGCCGCTCCAAAACAGCACTGGGAACGAACACTTAAACTACCAATCCTGCAATTCAGTGACCTTGTACCATGTGTCGCTGTCCATGGCAACCATGGCGGGCAAACGTGCCCATGGATTACAAATATGGCGCGTGCCATGCTACGGCCGGACATTCCCACTGGATTACAAAGATAATTACAACAAAGGAAATGGGGGGGAGGGAAGTAACCCACCCAACAGTGTGGAACTGGGGAAGGCTATAAGGTAAAAGCATGCCACATGCTCAATTAGCAATAGGAGCTATAGACAAGAGAAAATGGACTCTGTAGGCATGCGATACAATATAAATAGTATCTTTATTTGTTTACTAATATCATACACATAATACTAAAAACATCACAATAGAGACATACAATAATGCCATGCTTATTAGCGCTGACCTCCTCTATCGCCTGGCAATCACTAGATAGGCCAGGGAATGAAAGGAGGTGAGCACAACCAAATACAACTACCAGAAATTATGGTATGAAACCCTGATCCAAATAATTGTAATATTATGCAAAGAATCAACAATATTTAGACAGAGTAAAATAGGGTTCAAACCACCAAAAGAATAAGGTAGTTTTGTGAAATTGCGCTCAACTAGTTTCACGCTGGAAAAATTGTGCTTCGTCTGGAGCAATCAGCAGTAATCCAATGGAAATAAGCATACGTATGTCAAAAAATTGTGCAGGCAACATAGCATTAAAACATTAAGAAATGTATACAATGTAACACATTTCTGAAGTGTGAACCACTTACATAGTAGAAATAGGTAGTCTATAAGTAGCAGCACGTATCCCTGCGACGCCCAAATTCCCCCAAGTAGGCACCAAGGAATGGGCCCCGAAATGACGATCCCAACATGCACCAGAGCAAACAGGAGGCTGTGCATAGGAGGTATGGGGGTCTGCACACAGTAAAATTGGATAGTAAGGGGGATGCAAGGAAATATATATATACATATGTGAATGTGAAGGATGAAAAGTAAAATAAAGGTAAAAAGAATGTGTCTACGTAAATATAAATAATTATTTCGTGTTATATGGAGCCGCAAAAAAGTGTGTGCTAGAATGTAGACCAAACAAGGTGTATAAGGTAAGAGTATAAACCAAATTTAGGACCCCCCCCCCAAAAAAAAATGTATATATGGGGGAGGGGAGACTGAAAATGAAAAACAGTTATTTAGAAAAATATAATTACCTGAAGGGTACATTAAAAATAAGGATCCCAGTAATGGGCTGGTGGTTAGTTAGTAAGCTGTGGGTTTGTGATGGATTCTCACTGAGCGGTAGATGGCTTGATCTCACCACAAAGCGAAGGTTTGCAAGGGGGTATTATATCCCCATAGTAGGGTTTCTAGGCAGAGGTAGGTCTACCAGAAAACAACATCTGCAGAGTGCAAGGTATAGATTAATAGGCCCACAGATTGAAAAAGAGGTAAGTATACAATAGGAATTACAGCCCATAATAAATGCAAGGCTTACCTTTAAATCTATTGGTAATCAAAATGGTTCACTCGAGCCAAAGTGAGATGCGTGCTGCTACCTGAGAAGCTCAGGGGAGACAGCCCACTATTTTAGTGAGCAGGCCCCAATCAATGGTGTTTCTGCATGAAGACATGCCATAGAGGACGACGTGTGATGCCATCAATCCGGTATTCTACTTCCGCACATGTGCCGAGCTGCTGCCGCGCATTGCCGCAAAAATTGTGTTGCAGACCGAGGCCGTTCCAGCTGGGGAGAAGGCGCAACACAGTGGGGAAGCATGGAGGGCCTCCAGAGAGCTCCCTCTGGTGGATCCCTCCCACGCCGTAGTGTCAAACCCCTCCCCCCAAGGCAAACCACCAGGGGGGTTGGCACATACGGTGCTTTCAGCCACATACCTACCCAATAAGGGCACTCGCCCCTGCAGCTCAGGCACAGGGGTCACCAACCCAAAGGCCCATCCAGGGGGAGAAGGGGAGAGATGGCCCAGAGTGTGCATAGGAAGACGCGCTGCAACAAATAAACAGTAGACTACACAGATAAAGGCCCGTATGAAACAATAGAGCCTGAAGTAAGTCTCAGCATCTGTTATTGGTAAATATACTATGAAAAACAAGTACCATATTTTTTGAACGATAAGGCGCACTTAAAATCCTTAAATTTTTTCACAAATCGACAGTGCGCCTTAAAATGCGGTGCGCCTAATGTATGGCTGTGTTTTCTGACCTAGAACTGATTTATGTGGTACACGGCGCTCAAAAATCTCTCAAAATGATTTAGCATGGCCTTGGTAAGCTACGAAGCTGCACTGCTTGGATTGAGCATTACGGCCATCGTAGTCAGGAGGTGTGTGCACCCGCTGCCCCAAAAATGGCTCCCGTTAAGAGACATGCTTACAAAGCGGATTTCAAACTCAACGCTATAAGTCACGCAGTACAACATGGAAATAGAGCAGCTGCGAGAGAATTCAACATTAATGAATCAATGGTACGGAAGTGGAGGAAGCAAGAAGACAGGCAGCCAGGTAAAGAAGACCAAACTGAGTTTCCGAGGAAACAAAGCAAGATGTCCACAGTTGGAGGACAAAATTGAACTGTGGGTTATTGAACAGAGAACCGCAGGTAGAAGCGTCTCTACTGTCTCTATTCGACTCAAAGCAACAGCGATAGCATGCGACATGGAGATCAACGACTATCGAGGAGGTCCCTCTTGGTGCTTCCGTTTTATGAAAAGGCGTAATCTCTCCATCCGCACAAGAACTACTATCTCGCAGCAACTGCCAAAGGATTATGAAGAAAAGCTGGCCATTTTCCGCACCTACTGCAAGAACAAGATCAATGAAAAGAAGATCTGGCCAGAACACATCACCAACATGGACGAGGTCCCCCTCACCTTTGATATCCCCGTAAACCGTACTGTCGAGAAAACAGGGACCAGTACGGTATCTATACGCACTACAGGAAACGAGAAGTCATCCTTCACTGTAGTTCTCGGTTACCAGGCTAATGGCCATAAACTACCACCCATGGTAATTTTCAAGAGGAAGACTTTGCCAAAAGAAAAGTTTCCGGTTGGCGTCATCATCAAGGCTAACCCGAAGGGCTGGATGGACGAGGAGAAGATGAGTGAGTGGCTGAGAGAGGTTTACGTCAAGAGACCGGATGGCTTTTTCCACAAATCTCCATCCCTATTGATCTGTGACTCAATGCGTGCCCATCTGACCGATACTGTCAAAACCCAAGTGAAGAAAACTAATTTGGCGCTTGCCATCATTCCGGGTGGCTTAACCAAAGAACTCCAGCCACTAGATATTGGTGTCAACAGGTCATTTAAAGTTAAACTGCCAGCTGCGTGGGAGCATTGGATGACAGAAGGCGAACACACACTCACCAAGACAGGGAGGCAACGCCGGGCGAGTTATGCCACTATCTGCCAGTGGATCGTGGATGCCTGGGCGAAGGTATCAGTCTGCAGTGTCATCCGAGCTTTCAGGAAGGCCGGAATTATCACTGAACAGCTAAGTAACAGCAACGAGACTGACTCGGATAATGATGATAATGATGAGAGGGATCCGGGCCTGCTTGATGCCGAAATCGCCCAACTGTTAAACTCAGACACTGAAGATGAAGAATTTGATGGATTTGTGGTAGAGGAATAAACTGAAAAAGTGAGTGTATTGTTTTGTATTTTATTTTACTGAATCATGTTGAGAGTTATTGTGAAAGACCATTTTATGGTTATTGTGAAAGAGTTGAATTAAGAGTTGAATAAAATTTGACTTATCAGAGAATTGTTTGTTTTGTTTCATTTAATGCGCCTTATAACCCGATGCGCTTTATGTATGAAAATAAACCCGTTAGCAGTCGATCATTGATATTGCGCCTTATAACCCGGTGCGCCTTATGGTCCGAAAAATACGGTACATACACATTGAAAAGGCTTGTATGTGGTTTTGCATAATCTATGCCAGACAGGTAAATATGTATTCAAAATTGAAAGAGCAAATGGATCAAAAGAGAACAAAGCAGGCCCACAACAAATGATCAACAATATATATATAGGGGGAAAGAAGGACTAGGGCAAATAAATGGATATATATGTGCATGGGATCCTGGCTATGTAAGAAAACGTCTTGGATTGGAGCACATAGGGGATAAAGGAAAAAGGGTAAAAGGGGGTAAAAAGTAACCCTCATAGGAAGGGTTTATAGGTAAGGACTTCATTGAGGCCTGGGACTTTGGTAGCTTCCAGACGCTCAATTCACAATGTCTGCCTTTGAAGAATAATCTTATCCCAGGGGCCACCCCTAGGATTAAGAGGAACCGTTTCAAGCACCATAAATTTGACAACCTGTGTGTCAAATCTGTGGTAAAGGTCCAAGTGGCGACTGACTGGTGTAACCATTTTGCCATTCCCTGAGTAGTATATATGATCACCAATCTGTTGGCGTACTCCTGAGGAGTGTGCCCGCGGCTCGGGCGGACCCGATTTCCGCCGGTGAGCCAAGGTGAGCGGCCACAGGCAAAGAACGGGGAACCGCCGATGCAAACACAACTCTGTTAGTGGGGGCATGGGAGATCTACTGATTCCTGTCACTGGGTTCAGTTAGATCTCTCATGCCCATGGTAGCCCAGCCCCCCCACAGTAAGAACACGCCCAGGGAACACAGTTAACCCCTAGATCTCCCCCTGCAGGTTAACCCCTTCACTGCCAATGACATTTATACAGTAATCAGTGGACATTTACATTTCTGATTGCTGTATAAATGTCATTGGTCCCAAAAAAAGTGTCAAAAATGTTCCGACATGTCCGCTGCAATATCACAGTACCGCTAAAAATCGCAGATCACCGCCATTACTAGTAAAAAAAATAAATAAATAAATAAAAACCCCAGAAATGAAATCTCATCATCTGTAAACGCGACCACTTTTGTGCAAACCAATCAATAAACGCAGATTGCGATTTTTTTTTATCAAAAATATGAGGAAGAATATAAATCGGCCAAAACCGATGAAAAAAAAATGCTTTTTTATTTTTTTTGGATTTGAATTTTAGCAAAAAGTAAGAAATTTGTTTTTTTTTTTGTGAAATTGACACTCTTCGTTTGTTTATAGCGGCGATCAGAAATGACGCAGAGGTGATCAAATACCACCAAAAGAAAGCTCTATTTATGGGGAAAAAAGGACGCAAATTTAGTTTGGTACAACGTCGCACGACCGCGCAATTGTCAGTTAAAGCGACGCAGTGCCGAATCGCAAAAAGTGCTCTGGTCAGGAAGGGGGCAAATCCTTACGGGGCTGAAGTGGTTAAACAAGTGGATAGCCCCTTTAGGGTGGGATTTTTAAGGCAATTTCAAAAGTAAAAAAAAATATTATAAAAATATAAATCTTTATTCTTTTTGATTAATAATGATAGAAAATGTCATACTAAAAACATTGTACATGATGGTGAATAAAAAACATATCATACAAATACAGAAAGACTTTCCCAGATAGACAGTGGTATCCCCCCAACCAAAGTAAGGACACGCTCGGGCAGAGAGGTAGTCACTTGTTGGTGGGGACCTCCAACGCGTTTCAGAATATCATTTATACAAATTCTTTCTTCAGGGATGATACCATTATCTGCAATATAGAAAAGTATACATACTAGTGCTTTGTGTATGACATCGTTTTATGTCACTATACTATTTATTCAAACACAGCTCATATTTGGTGTCACTTACAGATGGAAAATAGTAAGAGAAGGAAGGTTGCCCTTTCTGATCTCCCATGGATTCCCCACATCCAGTGTAAAAACACTTCCCATCTCGCTGGGACTGTAGGATTTCTTGTAATCCAACGACCGGTTAATATATAATTGAATGAAGCCTAAAAAGACTATAAAAAATGGATGGGTAAGCCTATGTATATGTAATTGTGAGTCTCCTATATGAGACTTGCTTCTAAGCAGACTGGTATATTAAGGCTCACCTAGCGTTGTAGAGACAAAGGCCTTCCAGATAGCGATTGTTGGGAAATATCCTGGTGTGGTGATCAAAGGCACAATGGTTGCCTCGGATGCGGGGTGCAAAAGCTCCCTGATCCTGCCTGAGGAATCCTGGAGTGTGTGCTCCACACTTGTAATGGTGGAGCGAATAGTGACGCCGGGCATCCTCTATGTAGAGCGCACGTGCGACTGCATCCGGCGCACTTGCGTCAATTTTGGTCTCCACGATGACAACATCCAGAGACGCCCTAATATAGGGACTATAACCGCCAGCACAGAGATGTCTCCTGCCACTCCGGCTGGGGACAGAGCTCCGCTCATACAGGGCTGCAAAGGAGACAATAGAGAGGCCCCGAAGCGGAAGCAAAGGCATCTCGCTGGGACCTTTCTGTGCTGGGCATGATGGAGGTACAACACTGAATGCCGGGTTCCCCAGGGAGATCAGAGGCATTCCCACCATCAAATATGTAAGGGCAGGAATATGTGCAAGTGTTACAGACATTCTTCAATGAAACAAATAAATTATTTACAACAATAGTAGCAAAAATAGAGAACTAATTGCAAAAAACAAAAAATAAATAAACAGTAAATAACAAAAACTCTATTAAATTAAATCTTCTAGGTGTGTAGGTTGGTTGGAAACCTGAAAGTGCTGGACATAGGGGCAGTATCAAAGCCAAGAATGGAAGTGCAAGAAAAAGCCCATAAAGATGGTAAATGGGCATATTATACCAAGAGGTGAATGGGAATCTTGGTGGGGAGATCAAAGGCAGGCTGGAAGAATCTTTTAATCAGCTTTACCAGAATTATAACCCTCTAGAAAAGGGTCTAAAGCTTTCAGCCTAATTAAGGCCTGGGGGTGTGGTGGCATCAAGACGCCTAATACAGCGCATCTCGTGCTGGAGTAAGGTCTTGTTCCAGTCGTCCCCCCCCAGAGGAATATCTACTTGGTCCAAGAATTTACTTATGTCTTCCAAGAGGAAGAAATAGGTTGCCCATTCACATGCTTTGTAAATGTTTGCCTACTCGTACGTGGAACTCCTGTTGAGTTTTCCCCACATAGAAGGAGCCGCACTGGCACTGCATAAAATAAACCACACCTTTGGTATGGCAGTTGGCGAAATGTTGTATGGTGTGATATTTTCTGTTAGGCAGTGCCACCTGCGTTCTCCTTCAAATGTAAGGGCAGCAAGAACAGGAACCACGGGGAAAGGTATCCTTAGCCTTACAAGGATCTCCTTGTAGGCTTCCATTATATTCGATTTGAACAGGGTGTTCTTGAATGGAGCCTGCCTTCTTGTAGGTAATTTGGGGATAATTACTAACTCGTTTTCCTAAAATTGGTTCTTCTGTGAGAATGGACCAATGTTTTGTGAGGATTTTCCGAATCTTATTGTGTTCATTGGAGAAATGCACGATTAATCTCGTTGTATCTATTCCTTTATTTTTACTTTTTGGTTTAAAAATGAGACTTTGTCTATATTTTTTACTCGATTGAACGCTTTTTTAAGGGTAGTCTTTGCGTACTCTCTGTCCAATAATCTTTCGCTTAATTTGTCGGCTTCAAATTTGAAGTCTTCGTATGATGTAGAGTTGCGTTTAAGACATAGAAATTGACTAAAGGGTACAGATCCCTTCAAGGGCTCAGTGTGTTACCTGCGTTTCCCTTTGGATATACATCCATCTAGAAAGTTAATCTGATGGTAATTGTAACTCATGGTGAATAAAAGGTTTAGGTTGTTTTTATTCATTTCATTTAGATAATTGTTGAGTTTATCTTCCGGGCCATCCCACACCATAAATATGTCATCAATATAGCGTTGCCACACGATGACATGCTGGGTGTGTGATGATAGCTGGTCTCGAGTGAGTAGGTCTTTTTCCCACTCCCCCAGGTACAAACTGGCGTAGGAGGGGGCGAAACACGTCCCCATTGCTATGCCTTGTATCTGGAGGTAGTGGGAGCCCTTGAAGAGAAAAGAGTTGTGTTGTAAAATGAAGTCAAGCATCCTGATCATGAAAAAATGTAGTTTCCATTCATCAGTCGATCTCTGGCATAAGATTCATTCTATCACAGCCACTCTCAAGTTGTGGGGAATGCTGCCGTAAAGAGATTCAACATCAATGGCAACTAAAAATGCTGACTTTGGGATTTCTATGCTTTCCAGAAAAGAGAAGGACTAGGGGACCTGGAGTCAGCGATGAGCTGGGTGTTGTAGACTATCAAAGGCCCGGTTAGCATAGAAGTACTTTTCTGCACATTTGGGGACCCGTGAACACCTTGCCTGTAATGGGTGTTCCTGAGGTCCTGCCGAGACAGGGTAGGCCTCGCCATGTGCTAACCATGGTGGATAACTGGGAGTAGAGGTCTAAAAAATTTATTTTAGGCCAGAAACCAAGTACTGAGCTGGAGGGTGAAGGAGTAATAGTCTGCAGAGGGAGAGTCTGCAGTGTCAGCGCACACATACAGGATTGTATGTGCCAACTTTGTACTATAATTCTACTGGGCATCCCACAGTAAACCCTTATCCCCATCCAAGTTATTTCCCCCAATAAAACAACAAAAACAAGAACCAGCCTGGTCAGTGTCTCTGAATGTGTGATATATGGTGTGATTGAGGTCAGCTAGCGGGAGAACCAATACTTTCAGCCACTCTAAAGGGAGTACATTGCTACATAATAATAATAATAACATTAAATACAATAAAATTAATTATAATAATAATAATTACAATAATAAAAATGAATAATAAAAAAATAAATAATAATAATAATAAAAATAATAATAATATGAATAACAATAAAATAAAATTCCACTCTTACCCTCTGATTGTGTGCTCAAAATAAACAGGTAAAAACTAAAGTTATCAATAATTAGTGCAATTATTTTCACAACAATAAATATTATTAATACTACTACTATGACTACAAATAATAATGATAACATTAATAATAATAATAATGGTACTAATAATAATAATAATACAAAATTAAATACAATAACATGAATTATAATAATAATAACAATAACAATCATAAGAATGAATAATATAAAAGAATATTAAAAAATAAATAATAATAATAATAGTAATAAAAATAATAATAATAATAATACAATTAATATTAATAATAATATGAATAACAATAAAATAAAATTCTAACCTTACCCTATACAAATTTAAAAAGAAAATGTTTGGGCTTCACTATGCTTCCAACACAAATAGAATATTTCTACACAAGCCCTTCTCTCACAGAAAGAAATATAAATGAGTTGTATTTCAGCTCTGATTCCTTATAAATACGGGGACACCGCATCAAATAAGATAAAAGTCTGAATCGATGGCGCAGTTTAAAAACTTTATTTCCAAGCCAAGCTTCGGCTGACATCTGATCTCCCACAGAAATGATATGAAATATTTTTGCACTTCAGAACCTCGGCACAGCACAACTTTCAATATGAAGCTCGCTCTTTTTTTCCCCGGCAGAGGTTATAAATATACATACAAAACTGCTGCTATATGCGGTTATATGAAGTCCAAGAAGCAGTGAGATGCTGAAAAGACATTTAATATGTATGGAAATTTTTTTTATATTAAGCTTGAAATTTCATTTATTGATCTCTTGATGGGTTCACGCTGATTAGAGTCACCAACAGTAAACACCACCGGCGGGAGGAGAGGGCCTTTCCTAGGGATGCAGAGATTGCATTCAAAGGGAAAAAGTGAAGGCAAGGTAACCTCGGCACAAGTCTCGGATCATGGGATTCGGTTAAAACATTTTGTACAACCATTTTCTTCATCTTTGTCATTTTCTACCCCGACCTGGAAAAAGCTGGATAAAAGTATAGCTCTTTCTTAGGCCTAAAGAGGCCCTGTCACCGGGTGCAAAAACAGCCTTCCCATAAGACTGGCGCATACGGCCACTTTATTAGGTACACCTGTTCAATTGCTTCGTAACACAAATTGCTAATCAGCCAATCACATGGCAGCAACTTATTGCATTTAGGCATCTAGACGTGTTGAAGACGACTTACTGAACTTCAAAGCGAGCATCCGAATGGGAAAGAAAGGGGATTTAAGTGACTTTGAATGTGGCATGGTTATTGGAGCCAGACGGGCTGGTCTGAGTATTTCTGGGATTGTCACACACAGCCATCTCTTGGGTTTACAGAGAATGGAGGGAAAAAGAGAAAATATCCAGTGAGGGGCAGTTGTGTGGAGGAAAACGCCTTGTTGATGTCAGAGGTCAGAGGAGAATGGGGAGACTGGTTCCAGATAATAGAAAGACAACAGTAACTCAAATAACAACTCGTTACACCCAAGGTATGCAAGGAATGCAATCTCTGAACCCACAACACATCCAACCTTGAAGCAGACGGACTACAGCAGCAGAAAACCACACCGGGTGCCACTCCTGTCAGCTAAGAACAGGAAACTGAGGCTACAATTGGCACAGATCACCAAAAGTGGACAATAGAAGATAGGAGAATGTTGCCTGGTCTGATGAGTCTGGATTTCAGCTGAGACAGATGGTGGGGTCAGAATTTGGTGCGTGGACCCATCCTGCCTTGTATCACCGGTTCAGGCTGGTGGTGGTGGTGTAATGGTGAGGGGGATATTTTCTTGGCACACTTTGGGCTCCTCAGTACCAACTGAGCACCACAGCCTACCTGAGTATTGTTGCTGACCATGTCCGTCCCTTTATGACTGCAGTGTCCCCATCTTCTGATGGCTCCTTCCAGCAGGATAATGCACCATGTCACAAAGCTTCAATCATCTCACCACTGGACAATGAGGTCACTGCACTCCAATGGCCTCCACACTCCCCACATCTCATCCAATAGAGCACCTTTTGGATGTGGTGGAATGGGAGATTGGCATCATGGATGTGCAGCCGACAAATCTGCAGCAACTGCGTGTTGCCATCATGTCACTATTAGGGATGGGGTCATGGTTCAAGTCGAATGTAAGTTTGAGTCAAACATCGGGCGTTCATTGAATGTAGAACATTATGGGGTGTTTACAGTGACTTTGCCCCCCGCGGAGCGCCCCATAATGCATTGCGCGGTGACGGCGCACACAGCTCCTCCTCCATGGGAGGGCTCCCACCATCTGCCTGCTGTTTGTTATGACAGTTTATTTATATGGAAGGGCAGGGCCACCTGGTGGCATAAGCGAGCGACCCTGCCCCTTCTGATGTCAGAGGGGGCGAGTCATGCGCATACATCACTGAGTGGCCCCGCCCTGCCATATAAATGAAGTGTCACAACAAACAGAGCACAGTGGGCGGGAGCCCTCCCATTGAGGAGGAGTTGTTGCAGCTTTTTTTTTTTTTCGGGTCAGTCGCTCGCCGTGATTGACGATGGATTATAACGGGGGACACTTATTTATTTTTTTTTTTTAAATAAATGACTTGTCCCTAATTGTCTCCTGTGTTTTTTTCTTTTTTTGACACTTTTGGTGAATAAGTGGGGGTACGATGTACCCGATACTATGTGGGGGCCCCTTTATTAAAGAGCCCCCCTGCCCCAAAGCACCCATACTCCCCATGTTGAGGGCATGTAGCCTGGTACGGTTCAAGAGGTCAGGTTGCATGCTCGGATAAGGGTCTGGTTTGGATTTTAGGGGGGGCCCCACGTCAATTTATTTTTTAAATGTTGTCGCGGGATTCCCCTTAAAATGCAAACCAGACATGAAGGGCCTGGTATGGACTGGGGGGGAGGACCCTACGCAAATGTTTTTGCCTGTTCGCAAGTTCTGGTGTGGACCGAATCGGGGGGTGTTCGGCCCATCCCTAGTCACTATGGAGCAAAATCTCTGAGGAATGTTTCCAACACCTTGTTGTATCTACGCCACCAAGAATGAAGGCAAAAGGGGGTCCAACCCGGGACTAGAAAGGTTTACCAAATAAAGTGGCCGGTGTATATTAGGCATGTTATTTGAGCTTCCCTTATGTAGACATCCAAGAGCCCCGACACTTCTGCAGGGTTCCGCCGTTAGATGTGATACCAGCAACTTCAGCTGACTCAGAGCCGCCACTGCTGGAGGACTCTGCTCCTTCCTCTATATCTCCTTTGTCCTGAAATACTCTGCACTGCTGGAGGACTCTGCAAAGCTGGGATAAGAAACAAAGAGATCTGTAGTAAAAATTTAGGAAATGCTAGCTCTCCCCTGGCCTGTGGAGGTGCTCTCCTGCCTTTGCAGTGTCAGAGGGTGCTACATTACATAGAGAAACACAGAGATCTAGTGATGAGATTGCTGCTTTTAAATACTGTATAAAAGCCTTTCTCAACCTTTTCAAAACCAAGGAACCCTTGAAATAATTCTCCGGTCTCGGGGAACCCCTGCTAAAAATGAAAAATCTACAACTTATATTACGTTAGCGTGATGGTCGGTGGGAAGAAAGCTCCTTACACTTGTGGTCATTGGGAAGAATTACCCCCCTTACAGATAGCTAAAAAGATCAATGATGTCATTGGGAATTTATCTGAGAGGTAGAAATTGACCATTGCTCAAGGAACCCCTAGCAACCTTTGGAGGAACCCTAGGATTCCATGGAACCCTGGTTGAAAAACCTTGCTGTATAGTATCAAATGAGGACAGGAAAGTTTTAGCGCATTGATAAGAGGGGAATGGAGGAACCAGAGCAGCAAAATATCGCGAGAAAGGATCCGACAGGACTTAGGCCGTCACTGGCCGTAGACAATACCAGAGACCAGATCGTCTCTGATCACCTCTATGGTCTTGGAGGACCGGAGTGAAACCATGATGTCACTTCCCGTCTGTGGTGGAAGTAAACAATTTATTTATTTTGTTTTTAAGCAAAGGAACTATTTTTTTTTTGATCTTTTGCTTTTAAAGGTAAAAGAGAGATTTGGGGTCTTATTGACCCCAGATCCCTCTATAAAGAGGACCCGTCCTCCCTTATTTCTATAACAAATGATGTTTGCATTCCTTGTAATAGGATTTAAAAAAATGTAAAAAAATTTAAGGGACAGTGTAAAAATAAAAATAAAATAAATAAGACATTTTTTTTTTAAAACGACCCCTATTCTTCCGTGCTCGCACGCAGAAGAGAATGCATACGTAAGACGCGCATGCATATGTGTTTGCCCCACACGTGAGGTATCGCCATGAACGTAAGAGTAAGATCAATAATTGTAGCGCTGGACCACCTTTGGAACTCTAAACAGGCAACCTATAGAGATTTTTAATTATCATAGTTTGTCATCATTTCACGAGCCTGTGCAGTTTTAAAGTGTGACATGTTAGGTGTCTATTTATTTGGCGTAACATCATCTTTTATATCTTACAAAGAAATTGGGTTATATATTGTGGGTTTTTTAGTTTGCATCTAAATTCATTAAAAAGTGAATTAAAAAAAAATGCATTTGAAAAACCGCTGAGCAATTACCATACAACATAAAATATTGCAACAGTTGCCATTTTATTCTCTCGGATCTCTGCTAAAAAAAATAAAATTAAAAAAAAAGTTTTGGGGTTCTAAGCAATTTTCTAGCAAAAAATACTGATTTAAACACTTGCCGACCGCCCGCCGCAGCGTGACAGCGGCAAAGTGGCTCGTTATCACTAACCGCCATCACCTGACGGCGGCCGCGATAACTAGTATTGTGAGCGCACGCGCGCTCACTGTGTTCCAGGGTGGGCCAGGGAGCGGGTAGGGTGGACTCGATCGGCGCCGGATACCCACGATCACCAACTGGAGCGACAGAACGGAGGTCCGTGTATGTAAACACGGATCTCCGTTCTGACAGAGGGAGAAGGGATGTGTTTGCAGGCTTCCTGTGTATGGGAGCTGCGATCACTCCCCTCCCCCTGCCAGCCCAGCCCCCATACAGTTAGAAAACACTCAGGGAACAAAGTTCACCCTTAGAGCGCCCCCTCCAGGTTGACCTCTTCATTGCCATTTACACAGTAATCAGTGCATTTTTATAGCACTGATCGCTGTATAAATGCCAATGGTCCCAAAAAAGTGTCAAAATGGTCCGACATGTCCGCTGCAATATCGCAGTACCGCTAAAAATCGCAGATCGCCGCCATTACTAGTAAAATATATAAAAAAAAATGAATTCTTATCATTCGTAAACGCGGCAACTTTTGCACAAACCAATCAATAAACGCCTATTGCAATTTTTTTACCAAAAATATGAGGAAGAATATAAATCGGTGAAAACTGATGAAAGAAAATGTTTTTTTATATATTTTTTTTTTTGGATTTGTATTTTAGCAAAAAGTAAGAAAAATTTTTTTTTTGCAAAATTGTCACTCCTTTTTTGTTTATAGTGGTGATCAGAAATGACGCAGAGGGGATCAAATGCCACCAAAAGAAAGCTCTATTTGTGGGGGAAAAAAAGGACACAAATTTAGTTTGGGTACAACGTCGCACGACCGCGCAATTGTCAGTTAAAGCGACGCAGTTGCAAATCGCAAAAAAGTGCTCTGGTCCTAAAGGGGGAAATCCTTCCGGGGGTGAAGTGGTTAAAGTTGTAAATAAAATGTGCCTGAAAAGGCCTGGTCAGCAAAAACACTAAACTTCAACCTTAACAGAAATATCTTCCTCCTTTACATTATAACTACCCAGGAATGTTCTTGATGTGTCTCTCACTTTATGATCCCTAATATTGCAGTAAATGAATATGCGGCCGGTGCCTCATTTCCATAAGAATGTGTTATTGAAGAGCTACTGAAAAGAATAGAGCAAAAATAAAGGAGCAAAATGTCGATGGGAATGTGCGCTTAGGACAGGACAGCTGCATCCGAGTCACGGAAGCCATCTATTCCCATCAAACCGCGTTGAAGAGAAGTCCCCAGGAGGAGATTTAAACTCTCCCAAGGAAGCCCCAAGCAATTTTCAACAGCTGCGTTTTTCAAGACACTCCATTTAATGCCGACTTCAAGTTCATTCACACGACTTAATGGCTTTCTTACACCCAGCATCTGTCCTCCATACACTCTACAGCACCAGTCACGGCTAATGTTGCCGACCATATTGTAATGACATCAGATGGAAGTTCTTCTCTCCGTCTCTCTGCTAAAAGTCACTTTGTTAACAATCTATGATGAGGATATTTATTACTGTGAATATACAGAATATTCTTCACTGATGAGCGTAAAATCTTAAGTAAGGCTGGTATGGCAAGGGTGTCAAACTCAATTTCATCACGGGGGACATCAGCATTATGGTTGCTCTCAAAGGGCTGGTTGAATCTATAAGACTATATAAGGCTTTATTCACATCTATGCATCAGTGTTGCCAACCTCCTGCAGCGTTTTTTACTGGCAAAACATGGCAAATTTACTGGCAGAGCACATTTTTTACTGGCAACCTAAAAAAATAATAGAACTCCTATTAAAAACTAAGGTAATTGAGATTCAAACACAACATGGAAACACTAACAATATCCATATCAAGTAATTTGCTTGGTTTACACTTAAAAAATCAGCACTGCATGACAAATTATCAGGCCCTGATATTCTTAGACAGTTGTAAAAATCACTGATTTTTACAAACTGTCAGTAAATTTACTGGCGGTTGGCAACCCTGCTATGCATGTTGCTTTTGAGTGTTTCTGCAGTGCTTTTTGCTGTGCTTTCCGCATTTTTTACCGCGTTTTGCCGCATTTTTTTCCTCTTTAGATTCACTGTATATAGCCGGTTGCTAAGGAGTGGGCCGGGAAACTGGGCACCGCATCCTTAACAACTGATGAGTCATCAGCTTGTCGGCAAAAAAAAAAAAAACGTGTGGGATCCCCCCCCCCCCCCAGGTCCATACCAGGCCCTTAGGGTCTGGTATGGATTTGGAGGGGGCACCCCCACGCCAACATTTTTGTGCTTTGGGGTGGGTGGGCAGAGTCATTAAGACATGGATGAGAGAGTTTGGGGTGGAGGAACATGACTGGCCTTAACCCAATGGAACACCTTTGGGATGAATAAAAGCGGAGACTGCCAGGCCTTCTCATCCACAGTGCCTGACCTCACAAATGAGCTTCTGGAAGAATGGTCAGCCATTCCCATAGTCACTCCTAAACCTTGTGGACAGCCTTCCCAGAAGAGTTGAAGCTGTTATAGCTGCAAACGGAGGGCCAACTCAATATTGAACCCTATGGACTAAGACTGGGATGCCGTTAAAGTTCATGTGTGTGTAAAGGCAGGTGTCCCAATACTTTTGACAATGTAGTGCATAGTGCTCTTATTCAAAGTGCTTAAAATGTCCTCACAAGGTCTGACACTCACCAGAAAATGTTGACCTACTACAGGCAGTCCCCGGGTTACAAGATAGGGTCTGTAGGTTTGTTCTTAAGTTGAATTTGTTTGCAAGTGGGAACAGGGACATTTTTTAAGTGTAGCTTCAGCCAAAAAAACTATTTTTAAGCTTTTTGGATAGCATAGGGAAGGGGTAACACCCCTGTAATGTTTGTTTTGCTGTCTATTTTTCTGTTCAGAAGATTTCACCTCACTTCCTGTCCCAATGATAATTGGATTTTGAAAATTTTGTTGTGGAATCAAGCCTGGGTGATAAAGCATCAGTGGAGACCCCTTTTTCCCATAATGACTCTTACAGGAGTGAATTTCCCTTCCTAGGGGGAGATTTCCTCTCACTTCCCGTTGTCTCCCTCCGTTTGTAAGTAGGAGTCGTTTGTAAGTCGGATGTTTGTAACTAGGGGACCGCCTGTATTGCTAGCCCCCCTGTATTGCCTTCAGAGTTCACACTTTAACCTGATGATCTTCCACATACTGTATACCAGGGAAAAGGACTCATAGCATAAAACTTTTATGTTTATTAAAAGTATAAAAAAACAATGTATTCCACTCACTTGTATCAGTGCCAAACAATCGGCACTAGGTGTATACAGCTGATCTGAGGGGGAAGATGGCCACTGACGATCTGGTCCTGGACACGGCGTGAGTTCCAACGACCAGATGTGAGGTCACCGGACGTGATGTAAGCCAGTAAACCATGCCTCATCCTGATTTTTTTTTTTTTAATTCAAAAAGATTTTATTGGAGTATATTTCAACGTACATCAAACGTAATAGGTAAAACAAGACCAGTGTGACAATTAAGTATCGTAAGTATTACCTAGACATTGCAACATAATAATAGCCAAAGCATGATACTGCGAGGGTAACGACCAGTGGCATATCCAGGAGAAAGGGAGACCCCTGGGGCAACGCAGCTAATCACCAAAAGCCGGAGTATTTATTATATAATTGAGGGAGGCCACCAGCCGGTAGTCAAAGTGTGGGGATCTTTAGCACCCCCTGACCTTCTGGTCACTCCTGAGGGTGCTCACGGCTACAAGAAGGGGCATGCCAATCTGACCTGCAAAGGGGGCTGCGTCGCTACCAAGGGTCCCCCCTGTGTGGTTCCTTTTTAATTGGTGGCCACCCAGAAAAAGATTATCAGTTACAACCTGAGTGTAAAGGTCTCATCAATAAAAGGGGGGGGGAAGGGTGAGGGGGAAAGAAAGAGGATACTAACCACCCCGAGTTCTCATCCTGATTTTATCTTCCTGAAGATGTCCAATCAGGACAAAACATGTTGAGATGTGGTTTATGGGCTTACATCACTAGAGCATTGTGACAATCTGGAAATAGTAGGTCAACATTTTCTGGTGAGTGACAATCCATGTGGGAACACTTGGAGTACTTTACATGTCCATAAGTGCACAAGCACTATTGTGAGCACTGCTATATTAGGACTTTGTACTGGACTTTTTGGGGTTTTTTTATATCACAATATATCTATGTCACACGTCATAAAGATTAATTCATTCTTTTAGATTAATTTATATGAGGTAGAAGTGAGGTTTGTATTTTACTTATATGGGTGTCTATTTATTGCGTTGTTTCTGTTGTGAGATTTGTTATGACTGATGCCCACCCAGGCTGAAATTCATCGATTCTCTCTATGCATAGGATTTTTGTAGCTCCTGTTGGATGTTTAATAAAGAATATTTTAGGAGCACAAATTTGCGGTGTTGCCGACCTTCTAGTTTGCTTGAGCTTCTTTGGCCATGGAGAAGAAGTGTGACGCCATTCCATTGACTGATTCTTCTATTACGGATCGTAAAAATATACCCACGTTTCCATTATCTGTCACATAGGTGTGCGCAGCCTACTGCATTAGGGTGCGCACCACAAAGCGCAAACACACATGAGTGTATGTGTATATATGTCAGAGGGGCAGAGATCAGTGTCAGTAGTTTATTTTTATTTTTATTTATTTTATTTTTTTTACAATTTTTTTTTTTATTATTTTTTTTTTACAATATTATATTTTATTTATTTTTTTTACATTTTTTTCTTTATTATTATTTTTTACAATATTATATATATATATATATATATATATATATATATATATATATATATATATTTTACAATATTATTTAGGAGCCTTGCTGAGGGGCTTTGGTGAAATATCAGGGGTCTAAACAGATCCCTGATGTCTCACTTTTGAGACAGAGAAAGGGACTGAGGAAAGAGATTCCCTGGTTCCTCTCTCTGCAGCTAGGCAGCAGGGGGAATCTGCACAGTGCAGGGTGATTTGGGTGTGCCCAGGCACACCTGCCACCCTATGTGCGCACTCTATGATCTGTCACCAGATTGGCAAAAACATGTTTTCATTGTCTTCAAACACTTCCAGTAGATCAGAGCAGACTTCCTCCGTTCTGTGCTTCAAGTATGGTGTTAACTGCCGAGGTCCCCGTATTGCACACACTTTCCGGTATCCTAGGTCTACTGCCATCTTCTTTATGGCATTTGTGACCACAATCTAGTTGTGCAAGAAGCTCACTGATTATGACTCGTAGCTATAAGTATCTTGCTACATCATCCATCATCAACTAGTAGATGCTTGGGCTGAAATATATTGGGGTTTAGGGCTTTACATTTAATGTAAACGTGGAAGCCCTACATGATTTGTTGATGCTATATAATAAAATAATAAAATAAAGCCCTAAAACAACCAACCAGCAGTTGCTTTTACTCTACCGGCAGTTCTAAATTGGTGAAAAGTAAAACCTAACTGGGCAACCACAAACTGTAGGTCTTTGCATTGCCTCATTGAAAGTACTGTTCTTGAGTAGAGTTGAGCGAACCCGAACTGTAAAGTTCGGGTTCGTACCGAACTTTGCGGTGTTCGGGACCCGAACCCGAACTTTTGAAAAAAAGTTTGGGTTCGGGTTCTGGTATTTTTTTCCCGCTTGTTGAATAGCTGCAGGGCAGCCAATCAACAAGTGTTTCACTGGTTTGCCCTTAGAAGCCATCACAACCATGCCTACTAATGGCATGGATTTGATTGGCCAGTGCATCATGTGACCCAGCCTCTATATGAGGCTGGAGTCATGTAGTGCTGCATGTCACATGCTCTCAGGTTAGTGTAGGGAGAGGATGCTGCTGGTGCTGTAAGGGACAGATTGCTGTTATTTCCCTATCCCCATTTCTTTGTAGGGCACTTGTCCTACTCTTACCCCCACTTTTCTTCCTTTTGCAGCCCTCTAGTACTTTCCAGGACTTTTTTACAGCTATTTTTGTGCCCAAAAGTTCGGGTCCCCATTGATTTCAATGGAGTTCGGGGTCCGGGGTCAAGTTCGGACCAAACCCGAACTTTTCCACGAAAACCTGAACATCCAGGTGTCCGCTCAACTCTATTCTTCAGCTATCCAGCCTACAACGTAAGGGTTTAGCAGCATTCAACAGAAAACACCCGCAGCACCAAGCCTACCAGATTCATCTTTCTGGCAGTAATTTTCCTCACAAAACTTCCACTTTTCAATATTTTATAATGTGTATCACTGTGTAACTACGTACTACATCACAATAATGAGTCTAAGTGGAGAGCAACCTCTCACTAAACGTCCCAATAAACATTTCCCCCGTCCTTTTCATTATCATAAAACCTATTTATTTGTTTTTTTAGAAAACTGCTGAGACTCTCCCTGTGTTTATCATGGGCAGGGTGGCTGGTAATAAACAGAACAGGTCTCCATAATTCCGAGGAAGGATTATGTGCAGGCTATTGGGTTATAAGACCTAGAGAATATATATATATTGTGGAATAGATCCCAAGGGTCTAATATGAAAGCCTTGCCCTGACTACCGTAGACCTTTGTTTTATGAAATCTCCCTTCCTTGCCATGTAATGCATTCTGTTATGTCAACATCTCTAGCCTCCTTCCATCATGGAATGAATTATGAAATGAAATATACATAAGCTTCTGTCCTTGGTTTCTCACTTCCTCTGGGCTCCTGTGTGTTGCTGTTGAATAGGACTCACCATAAGACAATTTCACCCATCCACAGTGGAACTTATCCAGAGACATAAGGCATTGGCCAGTTTGGGCACATTTAAGGGGTAAATTGGGTTCCACAATATTAAAGCTAGACTTCTGGCAGATATAAAAGACACAGATTAACCCAGCTGCTACACAGTGATGTCCAAAACCTTGCTTTGTTCTGTCATCTTCGTCATCCACAGACATTGGAGGTCCTCTATTGTCCTCACACTAAGGACTGGGTAACTGATATGAGCCATTTAATGAGAATGGAAAAACTGGATTCCTGTTCTCTTTATGACTAGAGTTGAGCGAACCCGAACTGTAAAGTTCGGGTCCGTACCAAACTTTCGGGCGTCCGTGTATCGAACCCGAACGTTTGAGAAAAACGTTCGGGTTCGGGGTTCTGGTATTTTATCACGCATGTTGAATAGCTGCAGGGCAGCCAATCAACAAGCATTTCACTGGTTTTCCCTAGAAGCCATCACAGCCATGCCTACTAATGGCATGGCTGTGATTGGCCAGTGCATCATGTGACCCAGCCTCTATATGAGGCTGGAGTCACAGTGCTGCATGTCACATGCTCTCAGGTTAGTGTAGGGAGAGGATGCTGCCGGCGCTGTGAGGGACAGATTGCAGTGATAATAACTAGGTAGAGATTACTACTACTGCTTTGAGGGACAGATTGCAGTGATAATAACTAGGTAGAGATTACTACTACTACTGCTTTGAGGGACAGATTGTAGATCTATAACATCTCATCCTGCATTACAGAACGATCTCTCATCCTGCATTACAGAATGATCTGATACTGGACTAGGTACTACTGCTTTGAGGAACAGATTGCAGATCTTATAACATCTCCCATTTTTCTTCCTTTTTCCAGTACTTTTTTACAGTCATTTTTGTGCCGAAAAGTTCGGGTCCCCATTGATTTCAATGGGGTTCAGGGTCCGGGGTAAAGTTCGGATAAAGTTCGGAACGTTTCCGCGAAGTTCGGCCAAACCCGCCGAACCCGAACATCCAGGTGTTTGCACAACTCTATTTATGACAAAGAAGAGATATCCATCCACCCAGAACCTGTTTTCTTTATGGACACACTGGCATTTAGTTCTCTCACCTTTACTTGATCTTTCCCCTGGACTCTCCTTACGAACCCATAGATCAATACCTCTCAACTTTAGTTCCAATACATATAAACATAGAAAAATGACATTACATATACAATATATATATACAGGGTGGGCCATTTATATGGATACACCTTAATAAAATGGGAATGGTTGGTGATATTAACTTCCTGTTTGTGGCACATTAGTATATGTGAGGGGGGAAACTTTTCAAGATGGGTGGTGACCAATAGGAAGAGGGTCATATGACACATCAAACTTATTGGGAATTACACAAGAAAAATAAAATAAAAATAATGGTGTGCTTGGTTTTAACGTAACTTTATTCTTTCATGAGTTATTTACAAGTTTCTGACCACTTATAAAATGTGTTCAATGTGCTGCCCATTGTGTTGGATTGTCAATGCAACCCTCTTCTCCCACTCTTCACACACTGATAGCAACACCGCAGGAGTCACCACCCATCTTGAAAAGTTTCCCCCCTCACATATACTAATGTGCCACAAACAGGAAGTTAATATCACCAACCATTCCCATTTTATTAAGGTGTATCCTGTATATATATATATTTTGAGGGAGATTAACTTTCCTGAGGAAAATAGTCAGCATGCAGGCAACTTTCTTAAAATCTGGCGGCTTTCCAGGTTTATTGGTAAAAAATGTGCATGTTAAAAAACAAACAAAACAGAAAATAGATCCTTGCCGTTCATCACTAAACTAAACATTACAGTTTCCTCACTATACGGTGTGCGGCTGGCCCAGACACCCAGAAAACATAAGCCAAAATGCAATGACTTTTCAAAGTCCAAACAGACACAGAGCTCCCTCAGATTCCCCTCTGAGTTTCAGGTCAGAGCTCAAGTGAAATCTCTTCCTGATTATTTAATTCACCTGCTGTGGCACTCCAGTGGACCACAAACTACGGACCGGAACCAGCCCTGCCACGGTGGTTGGTAAATTCCAGATCAGACTCCGGTTAATCCAGTCCAAATGAATGCATATGAGGCGACAGGTAGCGTCCGTATACCACTTTGTCTCGCATACCATCACAATATATATACATATACACTGTATACATGCTGATCAGCCTAATACACCTAATATTAAATAGGTTCCCCTTTTGCCACCAAAACAGTCCTTTTTGCAACCAAAGCAGCAATGGCCCATCATGTTATGGATGACAATAGACCTTTGCAGGTCTAGTGCCGGCAACTCATGTTCCTCCTGTCCCTTGGCATCTGTTTCACTTTCAGTGAGGTCTGGGCTGAAGATACAAGAGAGGCCAACCTCGTCATTTCAGTCTTCTATCAGGTATGTGACAGTACCAGTAAGCCCCGAAACCAGAACAGGACATCCTTAAATAGGCCGTAAAGTGCCAACCTTGGTTAGGGATGTGCTTGTGCGTTCGAGCATGCGAACATTCATTCCTGATCATAATTCTCCATGGTTTCTCTTGCGTACGTCTACAAGCCAGATTCTCTTTTTGAATTTTTTTTTCTCTTTTTTTCCTTTCCTTCCTGCTTTTCAAGGAAACAAAATCCAGCACACTTCTACTGACAGGACAGAGCTCTGTGTTGTTTACATAGACAGAGCTTTGTCCTGTATTCCTGCTTGTCGATCAGCGGGTCCCAGTAGACATCCATTGAACGAGAAGGCCTGGCTCGCAGTCTTCGCTCTAATTCACCCCCAAAAGTCTTCTATCAGGCCTCTGTGTAGGCCAGTCAAGTTCCTCCACCCAGGGCAGGGATAAGGTCATTTAGTGCCTGGGGTGGAGATGGAAAACTGCTCCCCCCCCACGGGCGGCCCCCACATGGGCGTGGTCTTACTGACCCCTCCCCTAAGGAGTCTTTGATACCCTGGGATCCTTCCATGATTTCTTAGCATTAAACAAAGAAGCAGAGTACTCTAATGGGACCTGGAGGGGGTCTCTCTAATGAAAACAGAGAGGGCCTCTGTTAGAAAGTCTGTTAAAAAATGACCCCACCAGTCCCCATTAGAGACTACAATGGGGTCTAATGGGACCTGGGGGGGGGGGTCTCCTCTCTAACAAAGGCCCTCTTAGTGTCCATTAGAGAGTCTGTTAAAGCCTCCACCATGCCCCATTAGAGACTATAATTGAGTCTAATGGATCCTGGAGGGGGGTCTCTCTAACAGAGATCCTCTCTGTGTTCATTTGAGAGTCTATGTAAGAAATAGCCCCCGCCAGGCCCCATTGGAGACTACAACAGAGACTAATGTGACCTGGAGGTGGGTCTATCTAACAGAGGCCCTCTCTGTGACCATTGGAGAGTCTCTGATAGAAAGAGTCCCCTCCAGGCCCCATTAGAAGCTACATTAGAGTGTCACTGAACAATAGTAAAAATAAACAATATTATATTAATAGCACTTTGATGCCCAGGCCCAGCCCTAGAAGACGTCACTTGCCTTACATAATGGGTACTGGAACTAGCTGCTGGTCCTCCTGGGGCTGGCTGCTGGTTCTGATTCCTGGCTGCTGGTCCTGACTTTTAGGGCTGGGTCCTGGCTTCTGAGGTTGGGCTGCTGGTCCTGGGGTCTGGCTGCTGGTCATGGGGTCTAGCTGCTGGGGCCTGGGTTAGGCTGCTTGGGCTTGGCTGCTGGGGCTGGGCTGCTGGCCCTGGGGTCTGGCTGCTGGGGCAAGGCTGCTGGTCCTGGGGTTTGGCTGCTGAGGCCTGGGGTCTGGCTGTGGGTCCTGGGGCCTTGCTGCTGTGACCAAGGGTCTGGCGCTTGGGGTCTGGCTGCTAGGCTCTGGGGTCTGGCTGCTAGGCTTTGGGGTCTGGCTGTTGGTCCTAGGGCCTGGCTGTTGGGGCCAAGAGTCTGGCTGCTAGGGCCTGGGGTCAGGCTGCTGGGCCCTGGGGTCTGGCTGCTGGGCACTGGGGTCTGGCTGCTGGGGCCTGGCTGCTTGTCCTGGGGACAGGCTGCTGGGGTCTGGCTGCTGGTCCTGGGATCTGGCTGCTGGGGTCTGGTTGCTGGCCCTGGGATCTGGCTTCTGGTCCTGGGGTCTGGCTACTGCTCCTGGGGTCTAGCTACTGGGGCCTGCAGTTAGGCTGCTTGGGCCTGGTTGCTGGGGCCAGGTTGCTGGTCCTGGGATTTGGCTGCTAGGCTCTAGGGTCTGGCTACTTGTCCTAGGGTCTGGCTGCTGGGGCCAATAGTCTGGCTGCTAGGGCCTTGGTTCTGGCTGCTGGGCCCTGGGGTCTGGCTGCTGGGGCCTGGCTGCTGGTCCTGGTGACTGGCTGCTGATCCTGGGGGCTGGCTGCTGGTCCTGGGGACTTGTTGCTGGTCCTGGGGGCTGGCTGCTAGTCCATGGGGCTGGTTGCTGGTCCTGGGGGCTGGCTGCTGCTGCATGGGGCTGGCTGTTGGTTCTGGGGCCTGGCTACTGGTCCTGGGGCTGGCTACTAGTTCTGGGGGCTGTCTACTGGTCCTGGGGCTGGCTACTAGTTCTGGGGGCTGGCTACTGGTCCTGGGGCTGGCTACTGGTCCTGGGGGCTGGCTACTGAGGCTGGCTATTGGTCCTGGGACTGGCTACTGGTCCTGGGGCTGGCTGCTGGAGCTGGGGCTTGCTACTGGGGCTGGCTACTGGTCCTGGGGGCTGGCTACTGGTCCTTGGGCTGGCTACTGGGGCTGGGGCTGGCTACTGGTCCTGGGGGCTGGCTACTGGTCCTGGGGCTGGCTACTGGTCCTGGGGCTGACTATTGGGGCTGGGGCTGGCTACTGGTCCTGAAACTGGCTACTGGGGCTGGCTACTGGTCCTGAGGGCTGGCTACTGGTCCTGGCTACTGGTCCTGGGGCTGGCTACTGGCCCTGGGGCTGTCTACTGGTCCTGGGGCAACTGAGTGATCCCAATCAGAGGAATTCCTCAAAAGAAGGGGGGTGGGTGGCGGAGGCAGAGAGAAAACAGAGCACCGCATCTGCAAAGCTGGAGCACTAAAACAAGAACAAAACTTTCCCCGGCCGAACTGACTCTTTCTTCATTTTCGGGTGCTGCCACAAGTAGTTCCAGTCTGCCTGGTGTATTGATATAGAAGAGGCCGGAACTACATGTGCTTGTCAGAAATGCCAGGAGATTACTATGTGGCGGCACCCGAAAATTAAGAAAGAGTCTGCTCGGCTGGGGAAAGTTTTGTTCTTGTTTTAGTGCTCCAGCTTTGCAGATTGCGGTGCTCTGTTTTCTCTTTCCCTCCACCGCCCCCCTTCCTTCCCTGCTGAACAGCAGCAGAAGCAAACTGGGGACAGCCATATGGGCTGTCCCCCCTGATGGCGCCCCACCTCCTCCAGAAATTGTAGCACACAGGGTGTCCGCCCCTTCCACCCCTACCTTGCACCGGCCCTGCCCCCATCCCAAACTTGCTCATCCATGTCTTTATGGACCTTGCTTTGTGCACTGGTCAAAATCATTTGGTGGAGGGGAGATTATGGTGTGGGGTTTTTTTTCAGGGGTTAGCCACTTAGTTCCAGTGAAGGGAACTCTTAAGGCGTCAGCATACCAAGGAATTATGGGCAATTTCATGCTCCCAACTTTGTGGGAACAGTTTGGGGATAGCCCCTTCCTGTTCCAACATGACTGCCCACCAGTGCACAAAGCAAGGTCCATAAAGACATGGATGAGAGAGTTTGGGGTGGAGGAATTTGACTGGCCTGCAAAGGTCCTGAGTCCTGACCTCAACCTGATAGAACATCTTTGGGATGAAATAGAGCGGAGACTGTGACCCAGGCCTTCTCATCCAACATCAGTGCCTGGCCTCACAAATGCGCTTTTGGAAGGATGGTCAAACATTCCCATAGACACTCCTAAACCTTGTGGACAGCCTTCTCAGAAGAGTTGAAGCTGTTATAGCTGCAAAGGGTGGGCCAACTCAATATTGAACCCTACAGACTAAGGCAGATGTACCAATACTTTTGGTAATAGTGTAGGTGTAGACTTGACTTCAACTTTAAAGTGGTAGTAAACCCTCCTATCATTTTCAGCCAAGGAAGCTGCCATCTTGGCCTCTGTTTAATCTACAACTGCCATGATGCTGCACATGTGATCAGTTATGACACCAGCCATTGGATGGTTTGACAGTATGGTTTAGAGCTCAACCAATGGGAGTGTTACATTTCCGGCACATGCCGGAAATGTGACTGGTTTTTAACCTGTTAAATGCATGGGTTTACTACCGCTTTAAATACAAAGTCCAGCAAAAGCTTGAGACCCCATGGAGGAATCATTGCACAACCAGAGAATGCAGTTTCACTTCTGAGGTTGAAGCAGACAGACAGATAAACTGATTATTATAACGGCTTAAAAACTGCTTTCTTGGATTATTTCAATCCTTTCTGTACTCCGGCAGCTTTTGCCAAATGAAAGCTGAAACTGATAATTATAGCCGGTGACTGAGCATACAGCTGATCATTTCCGATGGTGATTGAGTCTATAATTCTGCAGTTATCGTACTTTAATATTTCCCCTCTTCTCTAGCGGCTGGATGACAATGGCTCAGGCAATGGGGAGACTCAGACACTTTTGCCAAAAGAGAAAATGTTATCAGGAGCCCCGGAGAGTTTACTCTGCAGCCTGAGCCCACCAATTCTCCCATTCAGTCTTCCTTCCTGGAACAGATTGCTGTAATGGACTGTGATACCGCCTGCATCTAAAAACTCATTTCAATTCACTGAACAGCTGGGGCCACGGAATGCTTCATTCAGAGAGCACAAACAAATACATAGGTTGTACTTAACTACTTGACCTCCAAAAGATTTACCACCCTTCACGACCAGGACATTATTTGCCATACGGCACTGAGTTACTTTAACCACTTAAAGCGGAGTTCCACTCAACTTCCGCTTTAAGACCTCCTCCCCATCTTCTGATGGTAAAGCTGAGCTTTTAGTTAGGAGGGGACGTGCGGGTACCCGTTTTAGAGGCACTTCCGTTCCGGTCGCCTTCGATCGGCAAATGAAGGTCTCCTTCGTCCTCCCTCCCGAAGTGTTCTGGGACACAGGGCAGGTCCTAGAAGACTTCGGGACCAATCACGGGGTGCAGCGCAGTGCGCGCCCGGACGTTAAGCTGCTAGCTGTCTTGGCCGGGTGTCCACAGTAGCAATGATGGCGTCGTGGAGGGGAGGGGGAGAGGCGCGAGGCTCCGTGTGGCCCCAGCGCTGGACCAGGGGACAGGTGAGTTTCCATTTATTAAAAGTCAGCAGCTATACTTTCTAAATTTAGAAAACGGTGGAACTCCGCTTTAACCACTTGCCGACCACCTGCCGCATGCGTGACGGCGGCAAAGTGATTCGTTATCGCAAACCGCCATCACAGGACGGCGACTGCGATAACTAGCATTCTGAGCGCGCGCGCGCTCGCATGCTCACTGTGTTTCGGGGGGGGGCAGGGAGTGGGTAGGATGGACTCGATTGCCGCCGGCTACCCGTGATGGCCCCACTGCAGTGAAAGAACAGAGGTCCGTGTATGTAAATATGGATCTCCGTTCTGACAGAGGGGGAAGGGATGTGATCACAGGCTTCCTGTATATGGAAGCCATGATCACTCCCCTCCCCCAGCCATCCCAGCCCCCATACAGTAAGAACACACTGAGGGAACACAGTTAGCCCTTAGAGCGCCCCCTCCAGGTTAACTTCTTCACTGCCAATGGCATTTACACAGTAATCAGTGAATTTTTATAGCACTGATCGCTGTATAAATGCCAATGGTCCCAAAAAAAGTATCAAAATGGTCCAACATGTCCGCTGCAATATCGCAGTACCGCTAAAAATCGCAGATCGCCCCAATTACTAGTAAAAAATAAAGAAGAAAGAAAAACCCCAGAAATTAATTCTCATCATTCGTAAACGCAACAACTTTTGCGTAAACCAATCAATAAAGGCAGATTGCGATTTCTTAACCAAAAATATGAAGAAGAATATAAATTGGCCAAAACCGATGAAAAAAATAATTTTTTATATTTTTTTTTGGATTCGTATTTTAGCAAAAAGAAAGAAAAATTGTGTTTTTTGCAAAATTGTTGCTCTTTTTTTATTTATAGTGGCGTAGAGGGGATCAAATACCACCAAAAGAAAGCTCTATCTGTGGGAATAAAAGGACATCAATTTTATTTGGGTGCAACGTCGCATGACCACGCAATTGTCAGTTAAAGCAACGCAGTGCCGTATCACAAAAAGTGCTCTGGTCCTAAAGTGTGAAATCCTTCCGGGGCTGAAGTGGTTAAGGACCGGAAGGATTCCCCCTTTAATGACCAGGCAATTTTTTGCGATTCGGCACTGCGTTACTTTAACTGACAATTACGCGGTCATGCGACGTTGTACCCAAATAAAATTGATGTCTTTTATTCCCACAGATAGAGCTTTCTTTTGGTGGTATTTGATCACCTCTGCGTTATTTTTAGTATAAACAAATAAAAGAACGACAGTTTTGAAAAAACAATATTTTTACTTTCTGTTATATAACATATCCAATAAAAAAATGAAATAATCAAATTACTTCATAAACGTAAGCAAAGATGTATTCTGCTACATATTTTTCGTAAAAAAAATAAATAAAAAAATAAGCGTATACTGATTGATTTGTGTAAAAAATATAGCGTCTACATACTATGGGATATTTTATTTTTTACATTTTTTTTACTATTAATGGCGGCGATCAGCGGCTTATAGTGGGACTGCGATATTGCATTCTGACACTAATTGATACTTTTGACACTTTTTGGGGACCAGTGACACTAATACTGTGAGCTGTGCTAAAAATATGCACTGTCACTGAACTAATGACACACTGGCTGGGGAGGGGCTGGGAAGGGGTTAACATCAAGGGCGATCAAAGGGTTAACTGTGTTCCTAGCCAGTGTTTTTCTGAACTGTGCGCGCTGTTTTTACTAGGGGAAAACATGGATCCTAGTTCCCTAGTTCAAGCTTTGCAGAGACCCAGGATCCACGCCTCCCCCCCCCCCCCGTCAGAAGGATGACCTGCCTTGATTACTGCTGAATGATCGGTGGGTGGGAATGGACATCGAGACCGCAGTACCTGCTGCTGGGCTTCTGTTGTGTATGATCACAGCGAGCCGCCACCGGCGCGCATGCGCAACCCCTTCCCGTAAGAGCGGGCTCATGTATATATACTGTACGTGGATCGGTGATGAATGGACTGGTGATGCATAAAGTCTAGAGAGTCTATTTGAGATTGGTTGGCAGTTGCAGTAAAGGTACCCCCTGTGTAAGGCAGTGGCACCATTCAAAGTGCCTAGCGTAGCTCAGGAGAACCCACCCTGGGGTAGGCCTCTCATGTGACCCTTGTTTGGTGCCCTACAAGGAGGGGAACATGACGGGTGTGACATCCAACCACGCCCAACCTACAGCTACAAGTTTGGCTGCCTTTAAGGGCAGCTGCCCGCCAGGCTGGGAACTTCTCCTCCTAGACAAGACTGGGCAGCTCCAGACTTCAGACTATTTATGCTCATGCCCAGCCACAACCTGTGCACTCATCCCCAGGGATTGACTGAGACAATACATCTATTCAGCTACTAATTTGCTTCATCCAACCCACTACATTCTAGAACTATCCAGAGAGTAGGGGAAGCAATTAAACCTACAGCCAGTGAAACCCGGAACAGCCCAAAGTAATCACCCACCGCTCCACTGATTACAGACGAGTTAAAAAAAAACCTAAATTTACCTGACAGCCTAACACCTACCTAGGGGGGTGCTGCATTCATTCTGTTACTTTTTTGGCCAATAGATTGCATAAAACCTATTTGATTCAAGACAACATAACCAGAAGAAATCCTCATTTATCTTAAAAATGATACATAAATTCAGGGCTTTTTTCAGTGGGAACCCTGGGGAACATAGTTCCGGCACCTTCAGCACTGAATGTATGTAATGGCAAGGGGTGGTCTATTAATGCTGGCTGTTGGGGAATCTATTGTTGCTGGAGGGGATCTATTTTTTTGTGTGGGTCAATTGTTGCTCGGGAGGTCTACTGTTGCTGGTGGGGGGGTCTATATTTGTGGTGGTCTATTTTTGCTGGGGAGGTCTAATGTTGCATGTGGAAGATTTACTGTTGCTGGGGGGTGGGCTTTTGTTCCTGGGGAGTCAATTGTTGCTGGGCTGAATCTAGTGTTGAAGGAGGGGTCTACTGTTGCTGGCTGCTGGAGAGCCTATTGGTGCTGCCTGCTGTGAGATCTGTTGTTCCTGCCAGGCCTCTTTTTTTGCTGGAATTGTATTTTGCTGTGGGGGTCTATTGTTGCTGGGGGTTATTGTTTCTGGGGGAATCTACTGTTGCTGGGGGTGGTCATGTGATATGACGTAACGCGCGTAGGCTGTTACCTAGAGTGCTGGATACTAAGTGAGAGGTGCCCTGACGCCGCTGTATCATTTTAAAAAAATTTTTTCTTTGTTCCTGGAAATACGTTTTTTTGGATAAATAAACATATTTTTGATATACTACACTATGGAATCCGTTTGTCTCTTCCTGCATGCCTGATTTTTGGAGTAAGGATCGGAATCAAGGAGTCCAACGACCGGTGGGTCGTACGGTGTGACCACACGGGAGGATTGAGAGTGGGAGAAAAAAACGCACCCCATATTGGAAGAACATCTCCCGCTAAAGATACCTTGATGCGCACAGGTCCTTACCTGCTCAGGTGAGAGTTCTGAGAGCACAGATCCAGTTGAAGCACCTTAGAAATGGAATCCTTTTTGGGG
>BLSH010335383.1:190745-208337 GCA_018402905.1 Glandirana rugosa
ATTAACAAGATTTTAGTAACGGATGAGGATATCCCAGTCCAAGGACGACAACGACATTCCCTGTCTAATAACAAGATATTAGTAAGACCAGCAGAAACCTCTCCCTTTAGAACTAAGAGATGAATATAGAACAATAATCTGTCCCTTACAGCAACAGCAGGAACCTGACTTTATAGGAGTAGGCGATGATTTTACAACAATTATCCGTCCCTTACAGGACCAGCAGGAACCTCTCCCTTTATAACTAGGAGATGATTATAGAACAATAATCTGTCCCTTACAGCAACAGCAGGAACCTGACCCTATAGGAGTAGGAGATGATTTTAGAACAATTATCTGTCCCTCTAAGCAGTAGACTCTACCTAGTCCAGTCAGGTCGTTCTGTAATGCAGGATGAGATCTGCAATAGACTCTACCTAGTCCAGTCAGATCGTTCTGTAATGCAGGATGAGATCTGCAATCTGTCCCTCAAAGCAGTAGTAGTAATCTCTACCTAGTCCACAATCGGATCAATGAGATGTTATTATATATATCTGCAATCTGTCCCTCACAGAGCTGGCAACATCCTCTCCCTACACTAGTCAGAGTCTCAGAGAGCATGTGACTGCAGCACTAAGTGACTCCAGCTTATAAAGAGGCTGGGTCACATGATGCACTGGCCAATCACAGCCATGCCATTAGTAGGCATGGCTGTGATGGCTTCTAGGGAAAACCAGTGAAACGCTTGTTGATTGGCTGCCCTGCAGCTATTCAACAATGCGTGATAAAATACCAGAACCCAGAACCCGAACCCGGACTTTTTCTCAAACGTTCGGGTTCGGATTCGGGACACGGACACCCGAAAGACCGGTACGGACCCAAACTTTACAGTTTGGGTTCACTCAACTCTAATCCTTAGGCAACACTATGGGGCATATTTATTTCATCGCAATTTGCTCAGTGAAAGGGCATTAACATGTGTGCTCTGCAAACAGGGGAAAAAACAAATGTTAGGTCCCTTTCAGATGGGTGGACCGATTGGGTCCACCTATCTTTTATTTGGAGAGACCTGATCGGACCATCCATTGCCCTATATGAAGCGGCACATGTCAACAGACAGATGTCAACAGAGATGTCAACAGACCTGTTTCCCTTGACACCTGTCGGCATTCGATCCGATCCTATCTGCTAAAAACGGACGACTGGGGGATCCATTCCCCATCCATCTGGCGGATCACATCAGAAGACAGACGGATGGAAAGGGACAGGCGGTCCGTGTCCAATCTGCATAAGTGGAGGAGACCGTGGCCTGTCATCAGCGGGGATGAGCTGACAGATTCCCCGCTGAGCAGGCAGATCTGCTGGCAAAATCCGCTCTTCTGAAAGGGGCCCTTATTAGGCTATTTCCTGAGTTGGTTGATAGTTTTTCAATTATTAAAAATTAAAAATGTAAAATATCACATTTGGCCACTAGATGGTACTAAGTGTCATTGAAAATGCCCATGATACTTAGTGCCATCTATTGGCCAAATGTGGTATTTTCTGTTTTAAATAATTGAAATACATTTTGCAATTCGGAGGAATTCCGAATTTTGAATTTGCTAATTTTCATTTTTCCAATCGATTCCCCATTCACACTGATCACATGCACATTCACTAAGCAGCACATTGCTATGTGATTTTTTTTTTTTAGTTTATTCCTACCTGTGAGTTATTTTTTGTCCACTCTCCAATATACTGTGCTGGACAGTAAAAATAACCTGAAAAGGATATGGGCTGAAAAATGCATCATAGCGTCCTGGTTTTTAAATCGCAGTCCCTATTTTTATTGCTCTCCGTTGTCTTCTCAGCTTCCTTCACAAGATTCTTTTTTTCCACAATGCAGAGTGTCAGAAGAAAGTCAACATTAAATCTTGTTCCAGACGGCTGAACATCACATGTCGTATCACACAGTGCGGCGGCATGGGGCTCTCAATATCGGCCGCTAAATTAGATCGCAATGTCCTCACGCTGGGTGTACCCTGGGCTTCTGCCTGCTGTATGACCCATCTGCTGAGCCGGGGACGTGCCTCCCCGCATATGAATAAGGAATTTACTCTCCGCTGCGTCTGTCATGTTTCTGCGTATATTACTTCCATTTACCTACAATAGAGAAGCCACTGGAAGCAGAAATGTTCTGATATCCTGAAAAGAACGGCTACATTGGAAGGTTTGATACTGAAACGGCAACAAAGTATCATTTCCCTGTGCAAACCCATTTTATTTATGCTTGGTGCAGAAGATGAATGGCCGGAGCTCCTCCATGGATGGAGACATTTGTGATGTGATTTGAATCGCAAGGCTTTGAGTTGTTTTTTTTTTATTTTTAATTATTAGTGTTATATATATTTATACAGTATCTTACAAAAGTAAGTACACCCCTCACATTTTTGTAAATATTTTATTCTATCTTTTCATGTGACAACACTGAAGAAATGACACTTTGCTACAATGTAAAGTAGTGAGTGTACAGCTTGTATAACAGTGTAAATTTGCTGTCCCCTCAAAATAACTCAACACACAACCATTAATGTCTAAACCGCTGGCAACAAAAGTGAGTACACCCCTAAGTGAAAATGTCCAAATTGGGCCCAACGTGTCAATATTTTGTGTGGCCACCGTTATTTTCCAGCACTGCCTTAACCCTCTTGGACATGGAGTTCACCAGAGCTTCACAGGTTGCCACTGGAATCCTCTTCCACTCCTCCATGACGACATCACAGAGCTGGTGGATGTTAGAGACCTTGCGCTCCTCCACCTTCCATTTGAGGAGCCCCACAGATGCTCAATAGGGTTTAGATCTGGAGACATGCTTGGCCAGTCCATCACCTTTACCCTCAGCATCTTTAGCAAGGCAGTGGTCATCTTGGAGTTGTGTTTGGGGTCGTTATCATGTTGGAATACTGCCCTGCAGCCCAGTCTCTGAAGAGAGGGGATCATGCTCTGCTTCAGTATGTCACAGTACATGTTGGCATTCATGGTTCCCTCGATGAACTGTAGCTCCCCAGTGCCGGCAGCACTCATGCAGCCCCAGACCATGACACTCCCACCACCATGCTTGACTGTAGGCAAGACACACTTGTCTTTGTGCTCCTCACCTGGTTGCCGCCACACACGCTTGACTCCATCTGAACCAAATAAGTTTACCTTGGTCTCATCAGACCACAGGACGTGGTTCCAGTAATCCATGTCCTTAGTCTGCTTGTCTTCAGCAAACTGTTTGCGTTCTTTCTTGTGCATCATCTTTGGAAGAGGCTTCCTTCTGAGAACGACAGAAGGAACGATAGCCATGCAGACCAATTTGATGCAGTGTGCGGCGTATGGTCTGAACACTGACAGGCTGACCCCCCACCCCTTCAACCTCTGCAGCAATGCTGGCAGCATTCATACGTCTATTTCCCAAAGACAACCTCTGGATATGACGCTGAGCACGTGCACTCAACTTCTTTGGTTGACCATGGCAAGGCCTGTTCTGTGTGGAACCTGTCCTGTTAAACCACTGTATGGTCTTGGCCACCGTGCTGCAGCTCCGTTTCAGGGTCTTGGCAATCTTCTTATAGCCTAGGCCATCTTTATGTAGAGCAACAATTCTTTTTTTCAGATCCTCAGAGAGTTCTTTGAGGTGCCATGTTGAACTTCCAGGGACCAAACTTCCAGATAATACCAAATTTAATGCACCTGCTCCCCATTCACACCTGAGACCTTGTAACACTAACGAGTCACATGACACCCGGGGGGGGTGGCTAATTGGGCCCAATTTGGACATTTTCACTTTGTGTTGCCAGAGGTTTAGACATGAATGGCTGTGTGTTGAGTTATTTTGAGGGGACAGCACATTTACACTGTTATACAAGCCGTACACTCACTACTTTACATTGTAGCAAAGTTTAATTTCTTCATATATATATATATATATATATATATATATATATATATACACATATACACACTATATTACCAAAAGTATTGGGGCACCTGACTTTACATGCACATGAACCTTAATGACATCCCAGTTTTAGTCCCCAGGGTTCATTATTGAGTTGGCTCACTCTTTGCAACTATAACAGTTTCAACTCTTCTGGGAAGGCTGTCCACAATGTTTAGGAGTGTCTATGGGAATGTTTGACCATTCTTCCAGAAGAGCATTTGTGAGGTCAGGACTGATGTTGGATGAGAAGTCCTGGCTCACAGTCTCTGCTCTAATTCATCCCAAAAGGTGTTCTATCGGGTTGAGGTCAGGACTCTGTGCAGGCCAATCAAGTTCCTCCACCCTAAACTCGCTCATCCATGTCTTTATAAGCCTTGCTTTGTGCACTGATCCAAATCATTTGGTGGAGGGGGGATTATGGTGTGGGGTTGTTTTTCAGGGGTTGGGCTTGGCCCCTTAGTTCCAGTGAAGGGAACTCTTAAGGCGTCAGCATACCAAGACATTTGGGAGAATTTCATGCTCCCAAGTTTGTGGGAATGGTTTGGGGATGGCCCCTTCCTGTTCCAACATGACTGCGCACCACTGCACAAAGCAAGGTCCATAAAGACATGGATGGGCGAGTTTGGGGTGGAGGAACTGACCCTAACCTCAACCCGATAGAACACCTTTGGGATGAATTAGATCGGAGACTGTGAGCCAGGCCTTCTCGTCCAACATCAGTGATTGACCTCACAAATGCTCTTCTGGAAGAATGGTCAAACATTCCCATAGACACTCCTAAACCTTGTGGGCAGCCTTCCCAGAAGAGTTGAAGCTGTTATAGCTGCAAAGGGTGGGCCAACTCAATATTGAACCCTACAGGCTAAGACTGGGAGGCCATTAAAGTTCATCTGTGTGTAAAGGCAGGTGTCCCAATATTTTCGGTAATATAGTGTATCTGTATCTATTTTGTGGTGACCCCGCAATAGGGAAAAAACGTTTCCGTGAAAGGGAATGTAAAACGACACGCAGGCTTTCGCTACAATTAGAAGAGACGCGGTTTAACCTTAAGGATGTGGAATTCCCTTCCATAAGCAGTGGTTTCAGCTGGGAGCATTAATAATTTAAAAAAAATATTAGATGGGCACCTAAACGACCACAATATACGGAGATATACAATGTACTATTAACATATAAGCACAGGCACAGGTTGGACTGGATGGACTTGTGTCTTTTTTCAACCTCACCAACTATGTATCTATGTAACTATATATCTATATATACGGTATACAGTGCCTTGCGAAAGTATTGGCCCCCTTTGAACTTTGCGACCTTTTGCCACATTTCAGGCTTCAAACATAAAGATATAAAACTGTATTTTTTTGTGAAGAATGAACAACAACAAGTGGGACACAATCATGAAGTGGAACGAAATTTATTGGATATTTCAAACTTTTTTAACAAATAAAAACCTGAAAAATTGGGCGTGCAAAATTATTCAGCCCCTTTACTTTCAGTGCAGCAAACTCTCTCCAGAAGTTCAGTGAGGATCTCTGAATGGTCCAATGTTGACATCAATGACTAATGATGATAAATAGAATCCACCTGTGTGTAATCAAGTCTCCGTATAAATGCACCTGCACTGTGATAGTCTCAGAGGTCCGTTTAAAGCGCAGAGAGCATCATGAAGACCAAGGAACACACCAGGCAGGTCCGAGATACTGTTGTGGAGAAGTTTAAAGCCGGATTTGGATACAAAAAGATTTCCCAAGCTTTAAACATCCCAAGGAGCACTGTGCAAGCGATAATATTGAAATGGAAGGAGTATCAGACCACTGCAAATCTACCAAGACCTGGCCGTCCCTCTAAACCAGGGTTTCTCAACCAGGGTTCCGTGGATCCCTAGGGTTCCTCCAGAGGTTGCTAGGGGTTCCTTGAGCAATGGTCAATTTCTACCTCTCAGATAAATCCCCAATGATACCATTGATCTTTTTAGCTATCTGTAAGGGGGGAATTCTTCCCAATGACCACAAGTGTAAGGAGCATTCTTCCCATTGACCATCACACTAATGTATCATGAGTTGTAGATTTTTAATTTTTAGCAGGGGTTCCCCGAGACCGGAGAATTATTTCAAGGGTTCCTCAGTGTTGAAAAGGTTGAGAAAGGCTGCTCTAAACTTTCAGATCATACAAGGAGAAGACTGATCAGAGATTCAGCCAAGAGGCCCAAGATCACTCTGGATGAACTGCAGAGATCTACAGCTGAGGTGGGAGACTCTGTCCATAGGACAACAATCAGTCATATACTGCACAAATCTGGCCTTTATGGAAGAGTGGCAAGAAGAAAGCCATTTCTTAAAGATATCCATAAAAAGTGTCGCTTAAAGTTTGCCGCAAGCCACCTGGGAGACACCAAACATGTGGAAGAAGGTGCTCTGGTCAGATGAAACCAAAATCGAACTTTTTGGCAACAATGCAAAACGTTATGTTTGGCGTAAAAGCAACACAGCTCATCACCCTGAACACACCATCCCCACTGTGAAACATGGTGGTGGCAGCATCATGGTTTGGGTCTGCTTTTCTTCAGCAGGGACAGGGAAGATGGTTAAAATTGATGGGAAGATGGATGGAGCCAAATACAGGACCATTCTGGAAGGAAACCTGATGGAGTCTGCAAAAGACCTGAGACTGGGACGGAGATTTGTCTTCCAACAAGACAATGATCCAAAACATAAAGCAAAATCTACAATGGAATGGTTCACAAATAAACATATCCAGGTGTTAGAATGGCCAAGTCAAAGTCCAGACCTGAATCCAATCGAGAATCTGTGGAAAGAACTGAAAACTGCTGTTCACAAACGCTCTCCATCCAACCTCACTGAGCTCCAGCTGTTTTGCAAGGAGGAATGGGCAAAAATTTCAGTCTCTCGATGTGCAAAACTGATAGAGACTTCCCCAAGCGACTTACAGCTGTAATCGCAGCAAAAGGTGGCGCTACAAAGTATTAACTTAAGGGGGCTGAATAATTTTGCACGCCCAATTTTTCAGTTTTTTATTTGTTAAAAAAGTTTGAAATATCCAATAAATTTCGTTCCACTTCATGATTGTGTCCCACTTGTTGTTGGTTCTTCACAAAAAATTACAGTTTTATATCTTTATGTTTGAAGCCTGAAATGTGGCAAAAGGTCGCAAAGTTCAAAGGGGGCCGAATACTTTCGCAAGGCAATGTATATACATATTTCTTTTTTTTTCCTTTGTATTTTTTCCAGATCTGTTCAGTAATCCAGTGTGAGACGTCCTGTAATAAGAGTGACTGGTCTTGTCTCCGCCCCCTCCTGTAGCGTTCTGCATTCAGGTTGTTGTGGGTGGAGCCTGCTGGGCCCCACCCACAGCTCTGCCCTCATTCCTTGAGCAAGGTGACTGGTCTGGTCTCTGCCCCCCCCCCCTGTAGTTTTCTGCATGCAGGTTGTAGTGGTTGGATCCTGCTTTGCCCCTCCCACAGCTCTGCCCTCATTCCTTGTGCAAGGTGACTGGTGTTGTCTCCACCCTCCTGTAGTTTTCTGCATGCAGGTTGCAGTGGGTGGATCCTGCTGGGCCCCACCCACAGCTCTGCCCCCTTTCCTTGTGCAAGGTGACTGGTCTTGTCTCTGCTCCCCCTGTAGTTTTCTGCATGCAGGTTGTAGTGGGTGGATCCTGCTTTGCCCCTCCCACAGCTCTGCCCTCTTTCCTTGTGCAAGGTGACTGGTCTTGTCTCCACCCCCCTGTAGTTTTCTGCATGCAGGTTGTAGCGGGTGGATTCTGCTGGGCCCCTCCCACAGCTCTGCTCTCTTTCCTTGTGCAGGGGGACTGCTCTTGTCTCCGCCCCCTCCTCTAGTTGTCTGCAGGCAGCCTGTAGTGGGTGGAGCCTGCTGGGCCCCTCCCACAGCTCTGCTCTCTTTCCTTGTGCAGGGGGACTGCTCTTGTCTCCACCCCCCTCTACTAGTTTTCTGCAGGCAGCCTGTAGTGGGTGGAGCCTGCTGGGCCCCTCCCACAGCTCTGCTCTTTTTCCTTGTGCAGGGGGACTGCTCTTGTCTCCGCCCCCTCCTCTAGTTGTCTGCAGGCAGCCTGTAGTGGGTGGAGCCTGCTGGGCCGCCCCCGAAGAACTGCTCTTTGTACAGCACAGTAATGATGTCACCACTACTCTAATACAGTAATAACTGGGTATGCAAAGGTGTTTGGAATATACAAATGGAATTATATTATTTATGGCCCATAAGGAATCTATTTAAATGAACATTTTTGGTGAGATTTTAGTGATGTGTTTATTTATAATGTAAACGCATACAGGGGATCGTATGCCTTTATAAACTGACCGATAGTTCCGACAAATCTCAGCCAGCCTCCCCTCATGTCCATCCTCTGTTATTTAGATACTAATAGCCTATTATTACCGCTCACCATGCTGCATATTTAATACCTCCGTCGCCTAGAAGAAAAATGCGGCGGTATAGATTTGCGCGCAGTGAAAGCCGCTTCCTCGTCTCAGGCTGAAGGAACAGACAGGCGGTGAGTTTGCAGCGAATATTTCCTTTCTGTCTCTGCAGTCAAATGTCACCGTACGTTCACGGGAAGACTTGCAATTATCAGCGGCGGCTGGGGAGCCGTACCGAGGCCGCGGCACAAAAGTAATAAATGCTAAAAGTCCGAGACTTCAGACGTCTCATTTTCAAAGGTTGGCCGGGACTAAATGATCCTGCTTTTTTTTTTCCTACCGTTTCAGTGAAAATTTCAGAGACGTAATTCACCGGCGTGACATCCTCTATAGCCGCTCAGGAGTAGAGAACAAAGATAAAAAGGATTTTTTTTTTTTTTGAAAAACGGCTCCGCTGGGCTGTCTTTTGGTGGAGCTCTGTTTGCTATTTTGGTATTTCAGAACAATGGTAACTATTTTTAAGCAACAAATACAATTTAAAGCCCAACTCTTGTTTTTATGTCCCACCCCAGAGGAACCGCTCCCTTTCTTGCATGACTGAGTGATTGTCAATCAAAATATCACAGAGCTGAAAACTGAAACATTGCATTTTAATGAAGAGGTGTTAGAGGCTGGTGCATAAAGTAGTGAGGGAAAAAAGTATTTGATCCCCTGCTGATTTTGTACATTTGCCCACTGGCAAAGAAATGATCAGTCTATAATTGTTTAATGGTCGGTTTATTTTAACAGTCGGAAATAACAAAAATATCCAGAAAAACGCATTTCAAAAAAGTTATAAATTGATTTGCATTTTTAATGAGTGAAATAAGTATTTGATCCCCTTCGCAAAACCCGACTTAGTACTTGGTGGCAAAACCCTTGTTGGCAATCACAGAGGTCAGGCGTTTCTTATAGTTGGCCACCAGGTTTGCAGACGTTTTGTCCCACTCCTCTTTGCAGATCCTCTCCAAGTCATTAAGGTTTTGAGGCTGACGTTTGGTAACTCGAACCTTCAGCTCCCTCCACATACTTTCTATGGGATTAAGGTCTGGAGACTGGCTAGGCCACTCCAGGACCTTAATGTGCTTCTTCTTGAGCCACTCCTGTGTTGCCTTGGCCTTGTGTTTTGGGTCATTGTCATGCTGGAATACCCATCCACAACCCATTTTCAACGCCCTGGCTGAGGGAAGGAGGTTCTCACCCATGATTTGATGGCACATGGCCACATCCATCGTTCCTTTGATGCGGTGAAGTTGTCCTGTCCCCTTAGCAGAAAAACACCCCCAAAGCATAATGTTTCCACCTCCATGTTTGACGGTGGGGATGGTGTTCTTGGGGTCATAGGCAGCATTCCTCCTCCTCCAAACACGACAGGTTGAGTTGATGCCAAAGAGCTTGATTTTGGTCTCATCTGACCACAACACTTTCACCCAGTTCTCCTCTGAATCATTCAGATGTTTAGACGGCCTGTACATTTGATTTCTTGAGCAGGGGGACCTTATGGGCGCTCCAGGACTTCAGTCCTTCACAGTGTATTGTGTTACCAATTGTTTTCTTGCTGACTACGGTCCCAGCTGCCTTGAGATCATTGACAAGATTCTCCTGTGTAGTTCTGGGCTGATTCCTAAACCAGCCATTCTCATGATCACTAAAGCTCAACGAGGTGAAAACTTGCATGGAGCCCCAGACCGAGGGAGATTGACAGTTATTTTGTGTTTCGTCCATTTGAGAATAATCGCACCAACTGTTGTCACCGTCTCACCAAGCGGCTTGGCGATGGTCTTGTAGCCCATTCCAGCCTTGTGTAGGTCTACAATCTTCTCCCTGACATCCTTGGTCAACTGTTTGGTCTTGGCCAAGGTGGAAAGATTGGAATCTGATTGATTGCTTCTATGGAAAGGAGTCTTTTATACAGGTAACAAGCTGAGATTAGGAGCACTCCCTTTAAGAGAGTGCTCCTAATCTCAGCTTGTTACCTGTATAGAAGACACCTGGGATCCAGAAATCTTGCTGATTGATAGGGGATCAAATACTTATTTCACTCATTAAAATGCCAATCAATGTATAACTTTTTTTTAAATGCGTTTTTATGGATATCTTTGTTGTTATTCTTTCTCTCACTGTTAAAATAAACCAACCATTAAAATGATAAACTGATAATTTCTTTGTCAGTATGCAAACGTAAAAGCAGCAGGGGAGCAAATCATTTTTTCCCTTACTGTATGGACAATTGTTTTTTCATTTTGGATAGAGCAAGAGAGAGATATTTAACGAGCGAAAAAAATGTTTTAATAAAGAAGGGAACTGCATCATAAAGGTAGCCGAAAACCCCCCCTCTATAAGGAAAAGGTGTGCCAAACTATGGGGAAAAATGGAAAAACTTCACTTCATGAAAACATTTGTTTATTGTATATCATTAAAACAGAATGTCATCTTATTAAAATCAGAAGAAGAGAGAAGAAAAAACAGTAAAGTCAAACAGTCTTATATAGCACAAGGGCATGAAATTGACGCGTTTCACTATATTTGCTTCTTCAGGAATCACACTTGAAGATGGCCAACTGCAATATATAAGATAAACTCAGTAAAAAGATACCGAAAAGAACATACATAAATGCATAGCAGTAGTACACTAGCCAACAGTAGATCTGGGAGGGAAGCGGAGAAAAAAAATTAAAAGAAATATAAAGAGGAGAAGGGAAACCTTATGGGGGGCATAGCAGAAAAATAGGGCCACTGCTACTGACCAGCAGTACACAGGTACATCAATACACTTATCTATTCTATATACACTATATTGCCAAAAGTATTGGGACGCCTGCCTTCACACGCACATGAACTTTAATGGCATCCCAGTCTTAGTCTGTAGGGTTCAATATTGAGTTGGCCCACCCTTTGCAGCTATAACAGCTTCAACTCTTCTGGGAAGGCCATCCACAAGGTTTAGGAGTGTCTATGGGAATGTTTGACCATTCTTCCAAAAGTGGATTTGTGAGGTCAGGCATTGATGTTGGATGAGAAGGCCTGGCTCACAGTCTCTGCTCTAATTCATTCCAAAGGCATTCTATTGGGTTGAGGTCAGGACTCTGTGCAGGCCAGTCAAGTTCCTCCACCCCAAACTCGCTCATCCATGTCTTTATGGACCTTGTTTTGTGCAGTGGTGCACAGTCATGTTGGAACAGGAAGAGAACAATCCCTAAACTGTTCCCACAAAGTTGGGAGCGTGAAATTGTCCAAAATGTCTTGGTATGGTGACACCTTAAGAGTTCCCTTCACTTGAACTAAGGGGCCAAGGCCAATCCCTGAATAGCAACCTCCCACCATAATCCGCCCTCCACTAAATGATTTGGACCAATGATTAGCACCAGGTTGCCCCCCACACTATCAAAGTCCCACTATAAGTCAATGATCATGCCATTACTAGTATAGCATCTGTACAAATTTGTATCTTGATCATGATTAGAACTATACTAATGTCCTCAATAGTATAATTCTCTTTGGCACTCAAGTAGCATCAAAGTCGCACCAAAGCAGTGCAGGAACCTTTGTGTCTAAAGTAGTATGCTAGGGTTAAGGGCGAGGGTTAGGTTTAAATGCTAGGGTTAGGGTTAAATGTTAGTGTCAGGGTTACCTGTTAGGGTTAGGGTTAAAGGCTAGAGTTAGAGTTTAATGTTAGGATTAGGGTTAAACGTTAGGGTTAAGGGCTAGGGTTAGGGTTAAATGTTAGAGTTAGGGTTGAGGGCTAGGGTTAGGGTTAAATCTTATGCTTAGGGTTAAGACCTAGGGTTAGGGTTAAATGTTAGGCTTGAGGGCTAGAGGTAAATGTTAGGGTTAGAGTTTAATGTTAGGGTTAAATGTTAGGGTTAGGGTTACGAACTAGGGTTAGGCTTAAATGCTAGGGTTATGGTTAATTGTTAGGGTTAAGGACTTAGGTTAAACGTTGGGGTTAAATGTTAGGATTAGTGTTAAGGGCTAGGGTTAGGGTTAAATGTTATGGTTAGGGTTAAGGGCTAGGGTTAGGGTTAAATGGTAGGGTTGAGGGCTAGAGATAAATGTTAGAGTTAGGGTTTAATATTAGGGTTATTGGCTAGGGTTGAATGTCAGTGTTAGGGTTATGGGCTAGGGTTAGGCTTAAATGCTAGGGTTATGGTTAATTGTTAGTGTTAGGGTTAAGGGCTAAGGTTAAATGTTAGGATTAAATGTTAGGATTAGGATTAGTGTCAAGGGCTAGGGTTAGGGTTAAATGTTATGGTTAGGGTTAAGGGCTAGGGTCAAATGTTAGGGCTAAATGTTGGGATTAGGATTAGTGTTAAGGGCTAGGGTTAGGGTTAATGTTAGGGTTTTTGGTCCATTGAAGTATATTACTCACAAAACACAACCTGCTACGAGAAACAAGTCCCGGACCCTTTCCAAAAATGCAGCGGCTGAAAAACACCTTGATTCGATCGTGTCCCATAGGAAACAATGTTAAATGGACAGTAGTGCGTTTATGCCAAATACACAAAAAAACGCATAGGTGTGAACAAGGCCATTGTATCTTTTTCTCCTTGCTAGGCAAGTGTGTGTAAATAAATAAATAAAAAATAAAAATAAAATTGATCAATAGGGTTTGAGGTAGTGTATATACTCGAGTATAAGCCGAGTTTTTCAGCACATTTTTTGTGCTGAAAAAGGCCTCCCTCGGCTTATACTCGAGTCAGTGTCTGTGGGTGGTCTGAAGAGATGAGTAAGGTAGATTCACACATTTGCACAGAGGGCGCTGCTTGTAAGAGCCGCTCTGTGCATGAAACTGTGAGCTATATAAATTGGAATGCAGAGAATACAGAGAGAGAGATGTCAGATTTTCAACTTGATGTCGTGGAGGTGGGCGGGACACACGGGTGTTAGCTGTTCAGTCCCGCCCACCCCCGGTCTCAATGAAGATCTGACAGCTCTCTCTCTGCAATTGGAAAGAGCAACTCTCAAGAATTTACCACCAAATGAAGGAATCGTTTTTCCTAAAAAAAAAAAAAAAAACAAGGAACAATTCACCTGGGGTGGACTCGATCTCCGCCGGCTACCCGTGACGCCCCCCCTCCCCCACGGTGAGAGAACGGAGGTCCATGTATGTAAACACGGATCTCCATTCTGACAGAGGGGGAAGGGCTGTGATCGCAGGCTTCCTGTATATGGAAGCCTTGATCACTCCCCTCCCCCAGCCAGCCCAGCCCCCATACCGTTAGAACACAGTTAACCCTGCGCCCCCTCCAGGTTAACCCCTTCACTGTCAATGGCATTTGCACAGTAATCAGTGCTTCGTTGTATAAATGTCAATGGTCCCAAAAAAGTGTCAAAAGGGTCCGACATGTCCTCTGCAATATCGCAGTACCGCTAAAAATCGCAGATCACCGCCATTACTAGTAAAATATAAAAAAAAAATAAAAACCCCACAAATGAATTCTCATGGTTCGTAAACACGGCAACTTTTGCATAAACCAATCAATAAATGCTGATTTTTTTTTTTTTACCAAAAATATGAGGAAGAATATAAATCGGCCAAAACCGATGAAAAAAAAAATGTTTTTATTTATTTTTTATGGATTTGTATTATAGCAAAAAGTAAGAATTTTTTTTTGCAAAATTGTCGCTCTTTTTTTGTTTATAGCGGCGATCAGAAATGACGCAGAGGTGATCAAATACCACCAAAAGAAAGCTCTATTTGTGGGGGAAAAAGGACGCAAATTTTGTTTGGGTACAACGCCGCATGACCGTGCAATTGTCAGTGCCGAATCGCAAAAAGTGCTATGAGCCCTAAAGGGTGAAATCCTTCCGGGGGTGAAGTGGTTAATGGATTCTGAAACTAAATTTACAAAAAGAACAAAAAAAAAAACAGAGACTCAGGTCTAATACTTGTAAATTGACATTTGGGAGAAAGGTTTAATTGATTATTTGCCCAATGTGACCTGACTGATGATGGTTAAATACAAGGAGAACAATTTCTATATACGGTACATTTTACTTTTCATGAATGCCGGGGTATCGGAATCTTGCACTGCCGAGCATCGACTGGTGGCAAGATGGAAGGATATTATCTGTCCAATTATTATTACTATAGATGTTTCCTCTCCTGAGTCTCCTCCTGTCTCCTGTTCCCTATTGCTTCAGGTTTTATCATACATCAGTCCATATATCACATAGGACAGCTCTGGAAATGGTATATAATATATATATATATATATATACAGTCATGGCCAAAAATGTTGGTACCTCTGCATTTCTGTCAGACAATGCACCACTTTGCCCAGAAAATTGTTGCAACTACAAATGTTTAGGCATTCTCGTGTTTATTTCTTTTGTTTGTATCGGTATGACACAAAAGTGGAGAAATGAAAAGTAAAATCTGACACATTCCACGCAAAATTCCAAAAATGGACTGGGCAAAACTATCGGCATCTTCTTCATTTTGTAAGAAATAATTTCATTCCAAGTTTGTGATGCTCATGCAATTTTTGATTAACCCCTTCAATACCAGGCACTTTCACCCTCTTCCTGCCCAGGCCAATGTTCAGCTTTCAGCGCTCTCACACTTTGAATGACAATTGCGCGGTCATGCTACACTGTACCCATATGACATTTTTTTCACACAAATAGAGCTTTCCTTTGGTCGTATTTAACCACTTCACCCCCGGAAGGATTTCCCACGTTAGGACCAGAGCACTTTTTGCGATTTGGCACTGCGCCGCTTTACCTGACCGCTATAAACAAAAAAAGAGAGACAGTTTTGCAAAAAAAAAAAAAAAAAATGTCATACTTTTTGCTAAAATAAAAATATAAAAAAAAAATATATAAAAAAAACAAATGTATTCATCGGTTTTGGCCGATTTATAGTCTTCCTCATATTTTTGGTAAAGAAAAAAATCGCAATTGGCGTTTATTGATTGGTTTGCGCAAAAGCTGCTGCGTTTATAAACCATGAGAATTAATTTGTGGCGTTTTTCACATTTTTTTTTTTAGTAATGGCGTCGATCTGCGATTTTTATTGGGACTTTGACATTGTGGCGGACATGTTTTGACACTTTTGAGATTTTTGACACTTTTTTGGGACCAATGACATTTATACAGCGATCAGAAATGTAAATGTCCACTGATTACTGTGTAAATGTCATTGGCAGTGAAGGGGTTAACCTGCAGGGGGAGATCTAGGGGTTAACTGTGTTCCCTAGGCGTGTTCTAACTGTGAGGGGGCTGGGCTGTCAGGGGCATAAGAAATCTAACTGATCCCAGTGACAGGGAGATCAGTAGATCTCTTAGATGTCGCCTGTCAGAATGGGGAACCTCCGGGTTTACATCGGCGGTTCCCCGTTCTTTCCCTCTGGCAGCTCATGGCGGCTCGCCGGCGGACATCAGGTCCACCCGAGCCGTGGGCACACTCTTCCAGAGTGCGGCGGGCAAGAGCGTGCGCCACCGGCGGCGCGCTCGCGCCCCCTAGCTGCCTGTCCATAAATCGCCGCCAATTTACGGAGATTCGCGGTATGCGCCCACGCTGTCGTCGTAAATAGGCAGTGCGCGGTCGGGAACCAGTTAAATTGAGGGTGCCAATAATTTTGTCCAGTCCATTTTTGCCGTTTTGTGTGGAATGCGTCAGATTTGGCTTTTTGTTTCTCTACTTTTCCATGTCATACCGATACCAACAAAAGAAATAAACATGGGAATGCCTAAACATTTCCCCCTTTTTACTATCCCTATCTCCGTTTAGCTGATCTCCTGATATCTCTTTGCAACCCCATCTCTGTCTACAGACACTCCAGGGATCGCTGCATGGCATTTCTCACAGCGGGTTTCCTGATGGTGCCAACAGCAGATAATGTGCGTTGAACTGGCCACTTCATCGGAAGCCTATGTGGCAAGGTGACAATGCAGGAACATAATCAGGAGACAGGAACAGAGCGTTGCCAGGTTATTAATAAGATTGTCTTCCATGGTAGGACCACAAGGGAATATTTTTTTTTTACGTTTCAGCATTAAAAATGTTGCAAATAATTTTTGAAATTCCACCAATGCCGAGATTTTGGAACGGGATTTACACCTACTTTAGGAAAAACAAAAAAGAGAGGATATAGAATATAAATAAAATGAGTTGACAGAAAACATAAGCCTGTATCGGTAGCTTGGATGCCACAACCTGCCGGAGCTATTCCCTCCCCTGCTGGGCACCATCCTGGTTGGGTGCCGCCCCCATTTCTCCCGCCTCGATCGGCTACGGGTGTTATGCACGCCCCACATTTGCGCCGTCTGTACGCTAACAGGGTAAGCAACATATGTAGGTTTCTCTATCTGGTTCCCACAATATACATGAGACCATATCTGATTTTCTCGACATCTCTTTTTTAGATGAAATATAAGCTTGCTCCTGATGAGTGATGGTCAATCATGAAATGCGTAGAGATCACAACTGCTTATCATATCCTACTCTAGCCTTCTATAGTTTACCCCTACACAGGCCACCACCAAGCCATGGACTATACAGGCCCTCTGTGCACATTTTACTCAGGGCCAAATTAACATAGGGGCTATTGGAGCTGCAGCTCCAGGCCCCTTCCTTAACCACTTGCCGACCGCCGATCGGCATCTGACGGCGGCAAAGTGGCTCATTCCCGCAAATCGCCGTCATACGACGGCGGCTGCGGGAACGAGTTTAGTGAGCGTGCGAGCGCCGCCGGAGGCGCGCCCGCGCGCTCACTGTGTCCAGGGGGGGCCAGGGAGCAGGTTCGATTGCCGCCGGCTACCCGCGATGGCCCCCCCGGAGCGAGTGAGCGGAGGTCCGTGTATGTAAACACGGACCTCCGCTCTGTGTGAGGGGGAAGGGCTGTGATCACAGCCTTCCTTTACGTGAAGGCTGTGACTAGTGTTGAGCGAACCCGGACTGTAACGTTCGGGTCCGTACCGAACTTTCGGGTGTCCGTGGCACGGACCCGGACCCGGACATTTCAAAAATCGTTCGGGTTCGGTCCGGGGTTCTGCTATTTTACTCCACGTGTTGAGAAGCTGCAGGGCAGCCAATCAACAAGCGTTTCACTGGTTTGCCCTTAGAAGCCATCACAGCCATGCCTACTAATGGCATGGCTGTGATTGGCCAGTGCATCATGTGACCCAGCCTCTATATAAGCTGGAGTCACAGTGCTGCAGTCACATGCTCCTTGGGTTAGTGTAGGGAAAGGTAGCTGACGGCGTGAGGGAC
>BLSH010335383.1:241676-255658 GCA_018402905.1 Glandirana rugosa
TGTCCCCAGTCATCATCCCATCCAGTCACATGTCCCCAGTCATCATCCCATCCAGCCACATGTCCTGACCCCTGTACACTGACCTACCCTACTACTGACCCCTGTACACTGACACTACGTACTACTGACCCCTGTACACTGACCTACTCTACTACTGGCCCCTGTACACTGACCTACCCTGCTACTGACTCCTGTACACTGACCTACCTACTTCTGACCCCTGTACACTGACCTACCTACTACTGACCCCTGTTCACTGACCTACCTACTACTAGCCCCTGTACACTTACCTACCCTACTACTGACGCCTGTGCACTGACCTACCTACTACTGACCCCTGTACACTGACCTACCTACTACTGACCCCTGTACACTGACCTACCCTACTACTGACCCCTGTACACTGACCTACCCTACTACTGACCCCTGTACCCTGACCTACCTACTACTGACCCCTGTACACTGACCTACCCTACTATTGACCTCTGTACACTGACCTACCTACTACTGACTCCTGTACACTGACCTACCCTCCTACTGACCCCTGTACACTGCCCTACCCTACTACTGACCCCTGTACACTGGCCTGCCTACTACTGATCCCTGTACACGGACCTACCTACTACTGACTCTTGTAACTGACCTACCCTCCTACTGACCCCTGAACACTGCCCTACCTACTACTGACCCGTGTACACTGACCTATCTACGACTGACCCCTGTACACTGACCTACCCTATGACTGACCCCTGTACACTGACCTATCTACGACTGACCCCTGTACACTGACCTATCTACGACTGACCCTTGTACACTGACCTACCCTATGACTGACCCCAGTACACTGACCTACCCTACTACTGACCACTGTAAGGGGGTTAAACGCACCGTGCTCCCTCCTGCATAGCACCACTATAACAGTGGAAAAGCGCCACTGAAACTAGCGCAGCTTGACTGCTACTGCCTGCCCCAGTGTGAAAGTAGTCTTAGGGATTGACAGTGGCGGCTGGTGGGTTTTTTTTGGGGAGGAGGGATGACAAGCAACCACCCCCACCTCAATGTACCCCCCGCCCGCTGTCTGCATCTAGGCAGCGGACATCAGGCAGCAGCATCGGCTTCTGTGTCCTTTCCATCCAACTGACCTACCAAGGGGGTGCGGCTGATCTGACCGACCGGGGGAGCTCGGCGGGTGGATTGTTTGCTGCTCCCCCCAAAAAATATAGCACCAGCCGTTACTGGTCAAAAGTTCATATAGGTATGTCTTCCCACGCAGGGGGTTATCACCATCAATACAAACAAAACATAACATACAGCCTCCTGGCTCTCTTAGCAGCTTTACTTCTCCGATCATTACCTCTTGTTCCTCCTGACCATTAGTACCCTTTGGTCCTCCTGACCTTCAAACGTGTCCCAGTGTTCTTGAACAGAAGCTGTACCTCAGCCTTGAGTCCTTACTTGCAGCTTCCCAGCTTCTCTGGCCCTCATGGACTCTCTCTCAGGCTCGGGCCTTGGTCTGTCCTGGCCTGGACAGCACAGTGTATACCAGCACCTCTCACTGCTCCTTTCACACATCCCCCCCATGTGCCATGGGGTTCTGAGCTCTAACTCTTGTTCCCATATGATCTGCCACAATATAAGCATTTGAGTCTTGTCTTGGCCACAATGATCCTTCACCCTGCTACTAACACATACTAACGCCATGCCATAAATTGGCAAAATAATGTCTTACCTCATATCAACATAGAAATACCCTACCCCTACCCTACCCTACCCCTACCCCTACCCTACCCCTACCCAACCCTACATTACCCCTACCCCTACCCTACCCTACCCTACCCTTCTCCTACATCTACCTTACCCCTACCCTACCCTATCCTACCCTACTCCTACATCTACCCCTACTCCTACCCTACCCCTACATAGAAAGACATTGGGGGCTTAATATTGTATGTTTCCATAGCCACCTCCCTCGGTGTGAAATTAGGATCTGCTGGGATCAGATCAGGCATAGAAACTTTGTTGTCATTGGAAGTAAAAGAGTTAATGCTTCACAAGAGAACATTCTGCTAATACCAACATTGAGCCATTGTCCAAAAAAAAAAAAAATCCCAATAATCGTATATTGATTGGTTTGTGCAAACGTTATAGCGTCTACAAACTATGGAATATGTTTATCTATTTATTTTTTACTAGTAATGGCAGCGATCAGCGACTTATAGCAGGACTGCAATATTGCAGCGGGCAGTTAGACCCTAACTGACACTTTTGACACTTTTTGGGGACCAGTGACACTAATACAGTGATCAGTGCAAAAAATATGCACTGTCACTGTACTAATGACACAGAGAAGGGGTTAACAGGGGTGATAAAGTGTTAACTGTGGGCCTGACCAGTGTTTCTGTGTACTGTGGGGGAGGTGCTTTTACTAGGGGAAGGTATAGATCCATTTTTCTGCCTTGCAGGAACACAGGATTCACGCTTTACCTATTGACAGAACGGCGATCTGCCTCTGTGTTGGATGATCGGCAGATGCCAGTGGACATCGAGTCCACAGTACCCACAGATCAGCTCCTGCTGTGTTTAATCACTGCCACCGGCAGCGCGCCCCAGACATGGAAGTGTCAGATTACAAACTACAGTGAGGGAAAAAAATATTTGCTCCACTGCTGATTTTGTAGGTTTGCCCACTGGCAAAGAAACGATCGGTCTATAATTTTAATGGTCGGTTTATTTTAACAGTGAGAGACAGAATAACAACAAAAATATCCAGAAAAATGCAATTTAAAAAAGTTATAAATTGATTTGCATTTTAATGAGTGAAATAAGTATTTGATCCCCTATCAATCAGCAAGATTTCTGGATCCCAGGTGTCTTCTATACAGGTAACAAGCTGAGATTAGGAGCACTCTCTAATGGCTCGTACACACGGGACGACGATCGTGCGCACGACCGTGTTGAATCGTACGTTGACGGTCGTATGTAGCCTACTGACATGCACACGACGGTCGTACATACAACTTGCGGCCGGCCGAACGTGATGACGCGAACGAGCGTATAATGAGGAAGTAGCGTCACCTTTTGGGCTCCTTTCTAATTTCATGTTAGTTGAAGTGGACTTGGCGCATGCGTGTTTAGCACAATACAACTTTGTTGAACACAGCTGCTCTACACACGATACAACGGTCGTATGCGAGCTTGTTGACACGACCAAGTTTTCTAGTCTGCACATACAACTCCCACAAACGACCGTCGTATGTTCAACTGTTGAAAGCACGGCCACAGACGATCGATTCTGCATGCAACGGTCGTGAGTACGACGTGTTGAACACGATCGTCGTCCCGTGTGTGCGAGGCTTAAGAGCCGGTTCACACTGGAGCGGCGCGACTTGCAGGGCAAAGCAAGTCACCCTGTTCGAGGCTACCTTAGCGCGGCTTGCAAGGAGACTTCTTTACATAGAAGTCAATGCAAGTCGTGCTGAGGTCACCCCGAAAATAGTGCAGGAACTTTTTTCTAAGTCGGAGCGACCTGAGTCGCTCCTATTAGAACGGTTCCATTGCACTGCATGGGGATGACTTGTCAGGCGACTTGAGTCGCCTCAGTGTGAACCGCCTCTTAAAGGGAGACCTTTATAAAAGACTCCTGTCCACAGAAGCAATCAATCAGATTCCAATCTCTCCACCATGGCCAAGACCAAAGAGCTGTCCAAGGATGTCAGGGAGAAGATTGTAGACCTACTCAAGGCTGGAATGGGCTACAAGGCCATCGCCACGCAGCTTGGCGGGAGGGTGACAACAGTTGGTGCGATTATTAATGGAAGAAACACAAAATGGCTGTCAATCTCCCTTGGTCTGGGGCTCCATGCAAGGTCTCAGCTCGTGGAGTTTCAATGATCATGGAGAACGGTGAGGGATCAGCCCAGAGCTACACGGGAGAATCTTGTCAATGATCTCAAGGCAGCTGGGACCACCAAGAAAACAATTGGTAACTCACTACACCATGAAGGGCTGAAATCCTGCAGCGCCCGCAAGGTCCCCCTGCTCAGGAAAGCTCAATGTACAGCCCGTCTGCTAATGAACATCTGAATGATTAAGAGGAGAACTGGGTGGAAGTGCTGTGGTCAGATGAGACCAAAATCGAGCTCTTTGGCATCAACTCAACTCACTGTGTTTGGAGGAGGAGGAATGCTGCCTATGACCCCAATAACCCCATCCCCACCGTCATACATGGAGGTGGAAACATTATGCTTTGGGGGTGTTTTTCTGCTAAGGGGACAGGACAACCTCACTGCATCAAAGGGACAATGGACGGGGCCATGTTCCGTCAAATCTTGGGTGAGAACCTCCTTCTCTCAGCCAGGGCATTGAAAATGGGTTGTGGATGGGTCTTCCAGCATGGCAATGACCCAAAACACACGGCCAAGGCAACAAAGGAGTGGCTCCGGGAGTGGCTTAGTCCCAGTCTCCAGACCTTAATCCCATAGCAAATATGCGGAGGGAGCTGAAGGTTCGAATTACCAAACGTCAACCTCCAAACCTTAATGACTTGGAGAGGAGTGGGACAAAACTGATGGGCAACTACAAGAAACGCCTGACAACTGTAATCGCCAACAAGGGTTTTGCCACAAAGTACTAAGTCATGTTTTGTGAAGGGGTCAAATACTTATTTCAATCATTAACCATTTCACGCTTTAGGACCAGAGCACTTTTTGCGATTCGGCACTGCGTCGCTTTAACTGACAATTGCGCGGTCGTGCGACGTTGCACCCAAACTAAATTTGCGTCCTTTTTTTCCCACAGATAGAGCTTTCTTTTGGTGGTATTTGATCGCCTCTGCGTCATTTCTAATCGCCGCTATAAACAAAAGAAGAGCGACAATTTTGCAAAAAAAAACAAATTCCTTACTTTTTGCTAAAATACAAATCCAAAAAAAAAATATAAAAAAACATTTTTCTTCATCGGTTTTGGCCGATTTATATTCTTCCTCATATAAAAAAAATCGCAATCAGCGTTTATTGATTGGTTTGCACAAAAGTTGCCGCGTTTACGAATGATGAGAATTAATTTCTGTTTTTTTTTTTTTTTTTTTACCAGTAATGGCGGCGATCTGCGATTTTTAGCGGTACTGCGATATTGCAGCGGACATGTCGGACCATTTTGACACTTTTTTGGGACCATTGGCATTTATACAGCGATCAGTGCTATAAAAATGCACTGATTACTGTGTAAATGCCATTGGCAGTGAAGGGGTTAACCTGGGGTGGGCGCTCTAAGGGTTAACTGTGCTCCCTCAGTGTGTTCTAACTGTCTTAGTGTTTGACTGGCAAGGGAAGGGGAGTGATCACGGCTTCCATATAGAGGAAGGCTGTAATCACAGCCCTTCCCCCTCTCACAGAACGGAGATCCGTGTTTACATACACGGACCTCCGTTCTTTTACTGCAGGGGGGCATCGCGGGTAACCGGCGGAGATCGAGTCCGCCGCACCCGCTCCCAACACAGTGAGCGCGCGAGCGTGCCTCCGGCGCCGCGGCACGGTCACAGTGCACGATCTCGCAGCCGCCGTCATATGACGGCAGTTTGCGATATCGAGCCACCTTGTCGCCATCAACCTGCGGTTGGAGGTCGGCAAGTGGTTAAAGTGCAAATCAATTTATAAAGTTTTTGAAATGCGTTTTTATAGATATTTTTGTTGTTATTCTGTCTCTCACTGTTAAAATAAACCGACCATTGAAATTATAGACCGATCGTTTCTTTGTCAGTGGGCAAACCTACAAAATCAGCAGGGGATCAGTTGCTCTTTTTCCTCACTGTAGGTATGTGATCCGGCGCAGCAGTGGCACCTTGCCACCTTATAAGTAAGTTATATGGCGGCAAGTGGCTAGGCAAACAATGGCATCCATCCGATGAGTCTTCTGGAGGGCAGTTTTTCTCAATTAACCACTTGTTGACCGGATCACAAGGATGTAAGGCGGCAAAGCGTCCATCTACCCACCCCCCCTGCACATACCTAGTTAGCAAGGAATGAAAACAACCAGATCCCTAGTAAAATCAGCACATATTAACCACTTCAGCCCCGGAAGGATTTCCCCCTTTAGGACCAGGATACTTTTTGAGATTCGGCGCTGCGTCGCTTTAACTGACAATTGCGCGGTCGTGCGGCGTTGTACCCAAACAAAATTGATGTCCTTTTTTTCCCCACAAATAGAGATTGCTTTTGGTGGTATTTGATCCCCTCTGCGTCATTTCTGATCACCGCTATAAACCAAAAAAGAACGACAATTTTACAATAAAAAAAATATATATTTATTACTTTTTGCTAAAATACAAATCCCAAAAAACAATAAAAAAAACAATTTGTTCATCGGTTTTGGATGATTTTATATTCTTCCTCATATGTTTGGTAAAAAAAAACGCAATCGGAGTTTATTGATTGGTTTGCACAAAAGTTGCCGCGTTTAAGAATGATGCAAATTAATTCATGTTTTTTTACTAGTAATGGCGGCGATCTGTGATTTTTAGCGATACTGCGATATTGCAGCGGACATGTCGGACCGTTTTGACACTTTTTTGGGACCATTGGCATTTATACAGCGATCAGTGCTATGAAAATGCATTGATTACTGTGTAAATGTCACTGGCAGGGAAGGGATAAACCTGGGGGGGCACTCTAAGGGTTAACTGTGTTCCCTCTGTGTGTTACTAACTGTGTGGGGGCTGGGCTGAGTGGGGGAGGGGAGTTATCGCGGCTCCCATATACAGGAAACAGAAGTTCACACTCCTTCCCCCTGTCACGATGGAGACCCGTGTGTTTACATATACGGACCTCCGTTCTGTCACTGCGGGGGGAGCAATCGCGGGTAGCCGGCGGAGATTGAGTCCGTCCTACCAGCTCCCTGGCTCCCCCAGAACATAGTGAGCGCGCGAGCGCGCTTCCGGTGGCGCGCGCTCATGATCCGCGATCTCTCAGCTGCCGCCAGGTGATGGCGGTTTGCGATATCAAACCACTTTGCTGCCATCATGCGGTTGGCACGTGGTTGAACACATAATTAACACATTTAACCTTTTGATTGCCCTAGATGTTAACTTCCTGCCCAGTGTCATTAGTACAGTGACAGTGCATATTATTATAATGTCCCTGGTGATGTCAGTGGCAGTTAGTCAGCCCCCCACAGTATCAGTTAGTGTCAGACTGCCCGCAATCACAATCCCATTATAAATCATTGATTGCTGCCATTACTAGTATAAAAAAAAAATCCTAGCGTATATCCAATATCCCATAGTTTGTAGACGCTATAACTTTCACACAAACCAATCAATATACGCTTATTGGGATTTGTTTTACCAAAGACATGTAGCAGAATACATTTTGGCCAAAATGTATTAAGAGATTTTTTTTTTTTTACAATTTTTTATTGGATATGTTTTATAGCAGAAAGTAAAAACAATTTTTTTTTTTTTAAGTTGTCGCTCTTTTTCGCTTATATAGTAAAAATAAAAACCCAGTGGTGATCAAATACCAGCGAAAGAAAGCCCTATTTGTGTGAAAAAAAAAAGATATGAATTTTGTTTGGGTACAGCGTTGCATGACCGTGCAATTGGGAATTAAAGTAACACAGTGCTGAAAAGCAAAAAAAAAAAAAAAAAAGCCTGGTCATGAAGGGGGGTAAAACCTCCCAAAACTGAAGTGGTTAAGCACACAAAACTATTTCTTTTACATTTCTTCAGTTACTTCCTGGTTTCTTGCCTAGGTAAATGATGTCATACATCCCATGAGTTTTCTGGAGGGGAGGAGGGGTTTTCTCAGTTAGGCATAAAGGCAGATAAATTCCAGGAAGTAAATGTTACAAGAGTCAAAAGATGGCCATGGCCAGAGATGCTGGGGGGTCAAAGTGATTTCTTAGCACAATAAAGCGTGGATGGATGGGGGAGTTTGCTTTCAATATTAAAAATGAATTAAATATCATTTTTGCTTTGTGGTGCTCAGATGCAGTGCAGTTCTGCTTTATGGGTGCAGCACGGAAATTGGTGGTGCGCTGTGCCCCTCTGAGACACCACGTCTCCCATCACAGTAAAGAGCCAATGACGTACGTTCTTTACCATGTCATCAGCTGTGTCCAATCACAGCTGGGCACAGTGTACATAGGAAGTACCGGTTATTGTCATTCCTCTCCTCACACTGACAACGCGTGAGGAGAGGAGAGCCTATAAACGGCATTGCTCAATGGGGACATCTGCAATGGTAATTACTATCAGTGCAGCCCCATGAAGGATGCCAACCAGTGATGCCCACCGGTATTGCCCACTGGTGCCCACCAGAGATTCCCACTAGTGCCCACATGTGATTTCTCATCAGTGATGCCAATCAGTGCCCATCAGTGCTGCTTTTCAGTGCCCATCAGTGATGCCTGTTAGGGCCCATTAGTGTCCCCTCATCAGTGCCACCTATCAGTGCTGTATATCAGTGCCACCTATCAGTGCACATTGCCACCTATCAGTGCCCGTAAATGCTGCCCATCAATGCTTCCTATCAGTGCACAACATTGCCACCTATCAGTGCCTATAAATGCTGCCCATCAGTGCTACACATCAGTGCCCATCATTGCTGCACATCAGTGCCGCCTATCATTGCTGCCTATCAGTACTCATTAATTCTGCCCATCAGTGCTGTCTATCGGTGCCAATCAGTGATGCCTATTAGTGCACAACATTGCCACTTATCAACGGCCATAAATGCTGCCCATCAGTGCCCATCAGAGCTGCACATCAGTGCCCATCATTGCTGCCTATCAGTGCCCATAAATTCTACCCCTCAGTGCTGCCTATTAGTGCCTCCTCATCAGCGCACATCACTGAAGGAGAAAATTTGCTTTTTTTTACAAAATTTTATAACAGAAACGAAGAAAAAATAGAAAAATCTTTTTTTGTTAGTGTAGCAAAAAAATTAAAAAAAAACCCAGTGGTGATTAAATACCACCAAAAGAAAGCTCTATCTGTGTAAAAAAAAGATGATAAATGCATGACTGCGCAATTGTCATCCAAACTGTGACAGCACTGAGAGCTAAAAATTGGCCTGGGCAGGAAGGGGGTAAAAGTGCCCTGTATTAAAGTGGTTAAAAAATGGCAATGCTCCTTTTGCTGGGCAGTACGGTTGGCATTTAAATGTGGGGAACAACAACTAAGGCATGCCAATCACAAAAAGGGAATGTGCATAGTGAATAGATACACGCCCTTCATTCATTGGCTCCCCTGCCATTCCTATGCATACCGGTGGCCCTGTATAGAACCCAGACTTCTTCTAGAGGTGACATCTTTACTTATTAACCAAAAGTTTTCAGAAAATAAGAGATTTCTAAATTCTTTCAAATTCTCTGTAAGTGCTGCTTTGCATAGAAGCCATAAGAAGCATCTTAGCGGTAATGGGAAGTCTTCTTCAAAGACCTCTTGGATGAAATTGAGTTGACTCTTGAGTGTTGGAATCGTCCTCCGGGGCCCCCCTGAGTGCCTCTAATTACGAACAAGGAAATAAGAGAGGTCACGCGGGATGAGCGCAAGAGTTCTGGTGGGGATATTCGTTCTGGAGTGCTTCTCGCTAATTGGATCTGCAACCACTTCCTCTATTTATCATTGCAGGAGAGAGAATTAAAGCTGAATAATATGGCCAGGGGAACTCTCTGGAGCTTCCAACCCCCCCTCCATAAAATGATGTGATGGAATCTAGTTATCATGGTTATTAGATGTTTTCAGCCCTGGTTAGGCTTGCACCGTCATTAACACAGAAGAGAATTGCACTAATTATTAACTAGGGCAGTGGTTCTCAACTCCGGTCCTCGGGACCCACCAACAGGCCAGATTTTAAGTATTACCTTGGGGAGATGCAGACTAGAATGCTGCAATCACTGAGCAGCAAATTATATCACCTGTGATGTATTTCAGTTATCCTGCAAACCTGGCCTGTTAGTGGGTCCCGAGGACCAGAGTTGAGAACCACTGAACTAGGGCTTCAGAACTTGGTAGTGGAGCTTCTGTGAATATGTAGCAGATACAGGGAGGTGCCTAAATAATTATCATGTTAGAGTGATGGCAAGCGATCAACTTGTAAAACGACCCTTTTGGATTAACACATTTTTGTATAGATATATAAATACATCATAAATACATTTTTTCCCTTTCTTCTATAAGTGATCACATCCCCTCTGTTCTCAGCTGCATAGGAGATAGGGGGAGGAGAAGCAGCAGTACACAGAGCTTTCCAGTGAATGGCTGTGCAGCGGGGGCCTGTCAGGACAAGGCTGATCATTGGAGGAGAGCACCCAGAGTTCCCAGCATAGATAAAGAACTGACCACGGTGTGTTCTCATGCTTAGTGTGGTCAGTTTTTAATAGGAAAGCAGATGGACTGGCAGGAACACCAGGGATTTCACACAAAGGGAGCAACACAAAGAGATCAGGAGACTTTCTCATACAAGTACATGGTGCAGCAGCCACAAATCGGGTTGGGGTAACAAACGCTTTAAGTTATTAAAGGCTTAATGTTTTGCGGTGGCGGCTTGTGGTATATTGTTAGGGGGTGGCAAACAATGCACACACAGCCACATTCCCCCCCCCCCCCCCGGTTGGTCGGGTCAACTGCACCCATACCCCCCCAGTCAGGTCGATCCCAAAGTACCTTGTCCCCATGTTGATGGGGAGAAGGGCCTCATCACCACAACCCTGGCTGGTGGTTGTTGGCGTCTGTGGGCAGGAGGCTTATCAGAATCTGGAAGCCCCCTTTAATAAAGGGGGCCCCCAGATACCAACCTCCCCATGTGAATCAGTCGAGTCACCCACAAACACCCCCTCAATTCGGTTGGTCGGTTACCAGTCCCGCACTCCCTTCGATCTCCTCCTTGGCATCATCGTCTCCTCTCCTCATCGCGGCCGTGCGTCTCCTCCCTCCTCCTCCTAGGCCAATAGGATCACTTCTCCTTTTGGCCAATCGGGAAATTGGTCTCAGAACCCGTTTCCTGATTGGTCAGGAGGAGAATCAGTGTGAAATATTCATTTGCTATTGTCACACAACTGGGTGGGTTCAGGGTGCAGTGCTCTGCGCCCCGGGCCCACCCTTTCTTGAAGCCTATTAGAGCCTCTGGCTCTAATCATGTGTTTAAAAAAAAACCCCATTGGAATCCATGCGTCCGGCACTCCGCATGTAGATTAGGGGGCCGGGTGCATGGACGGGGGGGCGGCACCCCTACGCCCTCAATTATGGTCCGCCACTGATGTTTTGTATGTAGCACCCTCTGTGTACAGTTTAGGAAAATGTAGTCGGCTCTTCTGTAGCCAGAGGAGACGGGGTTTATTTCTTTAAAGTTAGTTATTATTATACAAGATTTATATAGCGCCGACAGTTTGCGCAGCGCTTTACAATATTAGGGGAGACAGTACAAATTACAATACAATTCAAAACAGGAGGAATCAGAGGACCCTGCTCGTTAGAGCTTACAATCTAGGAGGGAGGGTTAAATGATACAAAAGGGCAGTAAACTGTGGGGGATGAGCTGATTGAGAAAAAAGGAGTGTAGTTATTAGGTGGTGGCAGGATAGGCTTCCCTGAAGAGAAAAGTTTTCAGGGATCGCTTGAAGGTGGATAGATTTGGGGCCAGTCTGACAGATTGGGGTAGGGAGTTCCAGAGGATGGGAGAGGCTCGGGAGAAGTCTTGGAGGCGAGTATGAGAGGAGGTGATGAGGGAGCTGGAGAGCAGGAGGTCCTGGGAGGAGCGAAGAGGACGGTTAGGTTGGTATTTTGAGACAAGGTTGGTGATGTAGCTGGGAGCAGAGTTGTGGATGGCTTTGTAGCTGATTGTTAGCATTTTAAATTTAATTCGTTGGGCGAGTGGCAGCCAATGGAGGGATTGGCAGAGGGGGGTGGCAGACACTGAGCGGTTTGTAATGTGGATGAGTCTGGCAGCGGCATTCATGATGGACTGGAGAGGGGAGAGTCTATTTAAAGGTAGACCAGTGAGGAGGGAGTTGCAGTAGTCGAGACGAGAGATGACCAGGGAGTGAATCAGGAGCTTTGTCGTTTAGTTGGCTTTATGGGCTGAGTCTCTGTAACCTTCCCCTGGATTCTGGAACTACGGGAGGGTTCTAGAACTAAGAGGGCGGGGGAGCAGAGATGAGGCCTGAATATTTAGTCTCCTCCAATCCCTGGGTGAGGAGATGGACCATACATATTCTGGAGCCTGGCCATGTGAGAGCAGAGTTCAGGGTCCAGCATCGCATACTAGCCTATTATGTGCCACTTACCTGCCATCGACACCCGCGCTGTCCCCACAGTTGGAAGCATCCATCTTCGCCCCTCTTCCATCCGGGGCCGTGAACTCCGGCGCTGTGACTGGCAATCGCGAGAGCTTCCAATCGCGGCACACTGTCAGTGAAGAAACGGCACGGAGACCGAATGATGTCGGCACATGCCAGTATAGCATATATCTCCTAAACCATACAGGTTTGGTAGATATGCAGGGAACCTACAGGTAAGCCTGATTACCACCCTTCATGTGCATTACATGGGCATCAAGTGGTTGAATGGGTCCTTCCTCCCGGGTAGCAGGAAGGACTGCCCGATCATGTGACCACTGTGAATGGTTGTCATCACATGATCGGAAGCCAGTCCCAACATCTCCTGATCATTACTAGAATCTGGGAACTGTCTATGATGGCTTAGTATCTGGTGGGAGTTCACACGGGACATGCTCTCAGCAGAGAAAACCTGGTCCTCCATGGATGCCTATGTGTTGTTTGTGGTCATTAAAGCCCACCCTCATTAAAGCCCACCCTTCATGTGCATCAAGAAGTTGAATGGGTCCTTCTTCCCGGGTAGCAGGAAGGACTGCCAGAGCATGTGACCACTGTGAGTGGTTGTCATCACATGATCGGAAGCCAGTCCCACCATCTCCTGATCATTACTAGAATCTGGGGCTGTCTATGATGGCTCAGTATCTGGTGGGAGTTCACACCGGACATGCTCTCAGCACAGAAACTTCAGTCCTCCATGTTTGCCTGTGTGCTATGTGTGATCATTAAAGCCCACCCTCATTAAAGCCCACCCTCATTAAAGCCCACCCTCATTAAAGCCCACCTTCATGTGCATTACATGGGTATCAGGAGGTTAACATTGATGGTAAATGGTGCCGAGCAGCAGTGTATTTAGGTTTTGTGCTGCCCTAGGCCTGACTAAACTAGTGTAGCCCCCTAATTTAAATATGAGCCACCCACCCCCTAATTTAAATATGAGCCACCCACCCCCCCCCCTAATTTAAATATGATCCACCCCTTCCTGTTTCCTGACCCACTTTGAAATTTTCCAGTGGGGACACCAGTGGGGACACTAGTTTTGAGGGCTTTGATGGGACGAGGGGGGCATTGGATTCCCCTTATTTGCAGAGATTTCCTCACACTTCCTGTTTGGCTATGGGGCAGAACAACAACTCATTAGTTGGGGTCCGCCGCCCGGGTCCTCTACATATGTATGGGTTACCCAAGCTGCTTTATGGGGGTGCTAGACCGATTTGCCTCCCGGGCCAGTCCGCCTTATAGGACTGGTGCTACACTAAGTGTAGTGCAAGCCGGCGGGGACTCTTTTCATGCTGCCCCCCTGCAAAGTGCCGCCCTAGGCCTGGGCCTTGTAGGCCTAGGCCAAGATACAGCGTTGGTGCCGAGTCAACCCGTATCTTCTTATTTCTTTCAAAAGTGCACAGACAAATATGTTACAGATTTAATAGAGCCATCCTCCAAACCAATATAAGAAACATTTCATAAATTTATCTTGTTACATGTCGTAAGTAAATATATGCCTGAATTGCAGACATATGTTGGCATAGATGTTGTATGCAATTTCCTCTCTCTGTTATCTTATTTCACAACTTGTAACCTTCATAATGTTTTCTAGCAGAGTGCAGATTATTGTAATATTGCTGAAGGTAATTCGGGGGGGGGGGGGGGGGATT
>BLSH010335383.1:272017-292063 GCA_018402905.1 Glandirana rugosa
AATATCCGGCGATCGCACTGCAACCACCAGGGGGGAAATCCGTACACCCTCATATATATATATATATATATATATGAGGGAGGACATAAGTGGTCAGTGTAGGGACCACCATAGCGAGGGTCCACCAGGGATGTGACTGGTGAATACAGGAGGGAGTATATATATATATATATATATATACTCCCACATGCCTAAAGGGGGGACCACCAACGTCACGCTAGCGGCCTATAAGAGGAAGGCTGTAGTATGGAGATCAGCGCCTACCCTTAAGCTGATCTGATTGGTTATCAGATTGTTCAACCAATAAAATCTGTGAGAAGAAATATATATAGATATATCTAAGTGAATAAAAAATGTTGAATGTGCGAAAAAAAACATTTTTTATAAAGCATATAAAATGTGCAACAAGGGGGCTGCTGTGCTCAGGATATTCCTGCTGTTGAACTGTGAAATGTGAATCAGCGCCTACCCTTGGAAACAGTAATAAAACAATAAATATATCCGTAATACAGTGCAAATCAAAACTATGAACTTTTTGTAACAATGTGGAAATAACAACCTCTTATTCTGAAAATATATAAATCAATCACATGCACAGAAAAAACATGCATAAGCCAGCAAATGATAACTAGCGCCTGGGGGCAGCTGCACTCAGGTGAATCCTGCCGTAATATAGTTAATAGAAATCCAGCGCCAAACCCAGAGATTACAAATGATAACAATTAAAAAAGTAGTCCATATATAAAGTGATTGGTGCTTCTAATAAAGTGCAAATCCATGCTCAAAAAACTCCAAGGTGCAGTGAGGTGACACACACTGATCGGTGACCCCCTTTGTGCCCGCACTCACCAGAAAGTGTGGACCCACTGCTTTTCAGTCAGTGGGTCAGAAAGGCTAAGTTCTGGTGGGGGCTCCAAATCCAGGACGTCACTGAGATTCCAAGTGTGTAGATCTTTCCACTGACTTAATATCCGGAGGCACTCAAAGAATAGATATAAAAGAGACCATAGTGTGTACTGTATATAGCAGGTGTTTATTGCGCAAAAATAAATCCTACTTACAAGATAGCACTAGGTCTTCAGCATATAATATATAAAATCCAGTCCAGTATATTATATGCTGAAGACCTAGTGCTATCTTGTAAGTAGGATTTATTTTTGCGCAATAAACACCTGCTATATACAGTACACACTATGGTCTCTTTTATATCTATTCTTTGAGTGCCTCCGGATATTAAGTCAGTGGAAAGATCTACACACTTGGAATCTCAGTGACGTCCTGGATTTGGAGCCCCCACCAGAACTTAGCCTTTCTGACCCACTGACTGAAAAGCAGTGGGTCCACACTTTCTGGTGAGTGCAGGCACAAAGGGGGTCACCGATCAGTGTGTGTCACCTCACTGCACCTTGGAGTTTTTTGAGCACGGATTTGCACTTTATTAGAAGCACCAATCACTTTATATATGAACTACTTTTTTAATTGTTATCATTTGTAATCTCTGGGTTTGGCGCTGGATTTCTATTAACTATAAGAGGAAGGCGCCCACAGCTGAGCAGAATGTCCTCACCGTTTGGCGCCAAAATCCTCATGGATGGACGCCAGATAATATGACAGCGGCAGCATCACTAACGTTGTGACATCACATGCACGACACCAGAAGCGTGACGCCTATGAGCCGCGGGATGCCTGCCCACACCCCCATGTGGACAATGGACAAGGGGGGGGGGGGTGAGAGGCCCCAGAGCGCATCTCAGTATTTAGGGATGGAGTCACTGCCAATTGGCCAGGCCTCATATAAAGTCCCACTGTTTTTCCCCTCCTTCTTCACAATTCCAGATACAGTTCTGCTCGAAAGTTCGTATACCCTGGCAGAAATGGTGACATTTTGGCATTGATATTGAAAATATGACTCATCATGCAAAAAAATGTCTTTTATTTAAGCACTTCCCACCTGGCCTATAGCAGAATGATGGCCGAGCGGAGATTTAATTGTCCTTACTGGACGTCAAACAATGTACTTCAGAACAAAATGCTCAAGTGCGCCCCCCGGAGGTGCACAGCACGGAGATCGGTAGTGCGGCGTGTCCCCCGGACACACCGACTCTCCGATCACAGTGAAGAGCCTATGGCATAGGCTCTTTACCATGTGATCAGCTGTGTGCTGACAGTGCATGAGCAGAGGAGAGTTGATAAGCGGCTTTCCTCACAGGGGAGATCTGCACTGATAATCAGTGCAATAATTATCAGTGTAGCCCCAACAGTGATGCCCACCATTGCCTACCAGTGATGCCCAACAGTGTGTACCAGTGATGCTCACCAGTGCCCTTCAGTAATGCCAATCAGTGCCCGCCGGTGATGCCCACCATTGCCTACCAGTGATGCCCACCAGTGTCCTTCAGTAATGCCCACCAGTGCTCTTCAGTAATGCCAATGAGTGCCCATCAGTGATGCCAACCAGTGCCCATAAATCCTGCCCATCAGCGCCGCCAATCAGTGCCCATCAGTGCTGGATATTAATGCATTCTTATCAGTGCCCATAAGTGCCGCGTCATCAGTGCAGCCTATCACTGCCCATCAATGAAGGAGAAAAATTACTTATTTACAAAATTTTATTACAAAAACTTTATTCTCAATTTTTGGTCTTTTTTCGTTTGTTTAGCAAAAAGTAAAAATCCCAGTTACCAACAAAAGAAAGTTTATGTGTGGGGAAAAAAATGATAAAAATGTCATATGGGTACAGTGTTGCATGACCGCACAATTTTCATTCAAAGTGTGACAGTGCTGAAAGCTGAAAATTAGCCTGGGCAGGAAGGGGGTGAAAGTGCCCAGTACTGAAGTGGTTAAGGATAGTGATCATACAAAGTAATTTATTATCACATAGTTGTTTGGCTCCTTTTTAAATCATAATGATAACAGAAATTACCCAAATGGCCCCGATAAAAAGTTTCCCTCTCCTGGAATGTTTGGCCTTGGTACAGACACACAAGGTGACACACACAGGTTACAATGGCAATTAAAGGTTCATTTCTAACATCTGTGGCTTTTTACATTTCAATTAGTCTGTGTATAAATATTGAAAGAGTTTGTTAGCTCTCATGTGGTTGCACTGAGCAGACTAGATACTGAGCCATGGGGAGCAGAAAATAAATATTAAAAGACCTGCATAACAAGGTAATGAAACTTTATAAAGATAGAAAAGGATATAAACAGAGATGCAAAGCCTTGAATATGCCAGTCAATACTGTTCAAACACCTATTAAGAAGGGGAAAATTTTGACATCTCTTGATAGCAAGCCAAGGTCAGGTAGACCAAAAAAGTTTGCAGCCACAACTACCAGAAGAATTGTTCAGGATACAAAGAAAACCCCACAGGCAACCTCAGGAGAAATACTGGCTGCTCTGGAAAAAGACGGCGTGGTTGTTTTTAAGGAGCACAATACGATGATACTCGAACAAAAATGAGCTGCATGGCTGAGTTGCCAGAAAGAAGCTTTTACTGTGCCAATGCCCCCAAAAAATGGATACGATATGCTCGACAACACCTTGACATGCCTCACCGGGCTTCTCTTGTGGTACAAATGGCACTAGTGGTCAAAAATGGCTTAGTAACGAAAAACCTTCTGGCTACTACAAACATCCAGGCATGCTGTGCTAAGTAAACCCCTCGATTTCCGAAGTTAGTCGCAAACTCACACCCAGTCCAGGCCAGCTCAAATAAATAAAAACAGCGCTCTAAACAGAGATCTCCTAAGCGTGCCCACATCCAAAATGGCTGCTGCCTGATGCAGTGATGTATGCCCTGGCTCCTCCCAATGCGTTTTGTGAGATGTGACGTCATCAGGGGTTCAGTTCTGATATCAGAATATTGTGCTAGCTGCTATACTGTGTATTTTTTCTTTTTAATAAACTAGCGCAGACTCTTTTTTCTTTACATTACTTTCTCTTTGAGACATTGATGTCATCACTGGGTCTCTGTGCTTCTCTATTCAATACTGGCAGATCATGGCCCCCCTCCGCCCACCATCTGAGGTCAAGAGTCTCTCATTGTCTCTTACATCACTGCCCCCCCCCGCTCCTTACCTTGTGCTGCTGACGGGAAGAATCTGGGGGGGCGGAGGGGGGACACAGAAAGTGCAGGGTTTGGAGGAGGACCAGAGGAGGGCTGGAGTCAGCTGCCGAGGTCTGCTGAATGCTGAGACCATGGAGTCAGCTGCCGAGGTCTGCTGAATGCTGAGACCAGGGAAGGTGGAAAAGAGCTGCACAGAGAGGTGCAGGAGGAGGTGCAGGAGGATGAGTTCTGTCTTCCTCTCTACTGCCGACTGCTGAGAGATGAGGGGGGGGTGTCACAGCTGGCAGAAAGCTGCAAGGGCCACATGAAGTAACCTGGTGGGCCGGATTCAGCCTGTGGGCCTTGTGCAGCTCTTATGCACACACCCTGTGAGTAAGCAATTTCAGTCCAGGAGAGGAGCCGGGTACAACTGTGCAAGCCCGAAGGGAAGGCTGGAGGTCAGCTATAACCTTTTTTTTCATAAATGAGAAGGCAGAGTTTGAGATGTATTCAGAAGCAGAGGTCCTCTGTCCAAGATGTCTGACCCACTTGGATAATCTTAATTTTTTTGCTCCAGGTTTGTGATGTCATCTGTCTAGTTCTAGAAAGATAAAGTTGTATTCACTTGCGATTCGGCACTGTGTGGCTTTAACTGACAATTGCGCGGTCGTGCGACGTTGCACCCAAACTAAATTTGCGTCCTTTTTTCCCCACAAATAGAGCTTTCTTTTGGTGGTATTTGATCCCCTCTGCATCATTTCTGATCGCCGCTATAAACAAAAGAAGAGCGACAATTTTGCAAAAAAAACACAAATTTCTTACTTTTTGCTAAAAAGCAAATCCAAAAAAAAAAATATTAAAAAACTTTTTTTTTTATTGGTTTTGGCCGATTTATATTCTTCCTCATATTTTTGGTAAAAAAAATTGCATTCGGCGTTTATTGATTGGTTTGCGCAAAAGTTTCCGTGTTTACAGACGATGAGAATTCATTTCTGGGGTTTTATTTATTTTATTTTTTTTACTAGTAATGGCGGCGATCTGCGATTTTTAGCGGTACTGCGATATTTCAGCGGACATGTCGGACCATTTTGACACTTTTTTGGGACCATTGGCATTTATACAGCGATCAGTGCTATAAAAATGCACTGATTACTGTGTAAATGCCATTGGCAGTGAAGGGGTCAACCTGCAGGGGGCACTCTAAGGGTTAACTATGTTCCCTGGGCGTGTTCTAACTGTATGGGGGCTGCCCTGGCTGGGGAAAGGGGATGATCATGGCTTCCATATACAGGAAGCCTGTGATCATCGCCCTTCCCCCTCTAACAGAACGGAGATCCGTGTTTACTTACACGGACCTCCGTTCTCTCACTGCGGGGGGGGGCATCGCGGGTAGCCGGCGGCGATTGAGTCCGCAGCACCCACTCCCTGCCCCCCCCCAGATACTGCGAGCGTGCCTCCGGCGGCGTGCACGTGCTCACAGCACTAGTTATCGCAGCCGCCGTCATATGACGGCGGTTTGCGATAACAGGCCACTCTGTCGCTGTCAGACTGGGGTCGGCGGTTGGCAAGTGGTTAAAAAGGCAATCATGTGCAGAGGAACATGGATGTAGAAAAATGTAGTTTTCAAATTCTTTCTGCTTATATTTATTATGTTCTTTAGGTAGCAGTGTGCTGTAATCAGTCTAGCCGTTTCTCTTTGGTAAGTGCCCCTAAGCGCAGAATGCAGGAATAGGAAGAGATAGCATGGCCGTCCCTCACCTGGCCCGACCCGAATGGTTAGCAGGTAAAAGCAGCCTCAGCTCGATTTACTCAAGACACATCCCCAACATGTTTTGCCCTGCTCTCCAGGGCTTAATCATGGCGATCATTGGGGTGGGGCGAAACATGTTGGGGACGTGGCCTAGATGAGTAGAGCTGAGGCTGCTTTTATCTGCTAACCATTTCTCAACCTGCACCCTCACTAGTCAGCAGCATCCAACTCATTGGACCTTGATAGCTTTAGCAGGAACCCTTAAGCATTTATTTTGGGCCTTAGCACAGAATGTTACATTCGCTGGCAGACGCGGCTGAGCATGTTCCACCAGGTGGTGTTTGAAGGGTAACAACTTATGTTAGTCTGGACTTCGTGAGCTGACCAGTGTTGAATATTTCTTGGATGTGTATGGAGGAGCGCCTGGTACAACAGTTAATTTTCACTTAAAGGTCATTTTGAAACGTTTAATAGTTAAAAATATGAAATACGGCATTTTGGTTAAAATAACCTCCCCCTTCTGCAGGGTTTGCACAGTTGATAGCAATAGACAGTGGCAGCCAGTGCTAATTATTTTGTATTGGGGGTCTCAAACCAATGCCAGCCACCCCCCCCCCCACAGGGGGGAGACAGATGGGAAGGCAGCAATCGCTGCAAGCACCCCCCCCCCGACATTAGACGGACTGACCTTAGGAGGTAGGAAGAAGGAAGAGCCGGGCCGTTGCTTATCCTCCCCGGCTGAACAGGAAGTATGTCCTGACTGAGACACGATTGGCCAGGGAGTCCTAAGACTGGCCAATTGGGTCTCAGGACCAGCTTCCTGATTAGCTGGGAGGAGAATCAGGAAGACAATAGCGAATATTAATTTGCTACTGTCACACAACCAGGTGGACTCAGGGCACAGCGCTCTACGCCCCGAATCCACTCTTTTTGAAGACAGTTAGAGCTTCCGGCTCTAATCACATGTTTGTAAAAAAAAAAAGCCCCATTGGAATCCATTCGTCTGGCACCCTGCATGTAGATTAGGGGCCGGGCGCATAAATTAGGGTGGCGGCACCCCTGCACCCTGTTTGGACAGGTAATTGATTCACAATGGATTGCACAAGAAGACTGTGTTAACGTTTGATGGAGACTAGCATCTCCTGACGGGTTTAGGAGTCTCATTCAGTCACCATTAGAGCTGTTAGGAGAAGGTAGTCTTCATCGAGCCTTAACATAGAACCGCCAGTGCATTTCTTCCCGATTCTCTTACCATTGACTATTCAAGCCCTGAAGAAAAGGGAAGGCTTTTTCCACCAAAAAGTGCTGGCTGTATTTGATGCTCCTAACCACTAAACGTTTCAAAAAGACCTTTACATGAAATTAACTTTTTGCACCAGGTACTGCTCTGTACACAAATTTACCATCTGATGATTGCTCGGAGAGGTAGCAGCCTAGGACTGACCAAGGTCCACTCTCAGTATATTTTCATCATGGAGCTACCTCTTTGTGGAATAATGCACTTTACAGTATATACAGTACTGTGCAAACGTTTTAGGCAGGTGTTATAAATACTGTAGAATGCTCTCAGAAATAGACGTGTTCATAGTTTATTTTTATCAATTAAGAAAATGGAAATTAAAGGAACAGAAGAGAAATCCAAACCCAATCCAAACCACCCTTTGCCTTCAAATTCTTCTAGGTAGACTTGCCCACATTTTTTGAAGGAACTCAGCAGGTAGGTTGTTCCAAAGATCTTGGAGAACTAAGCACATATCTTGTGTTTCATATATCCTTCTGTCTCTTCATCTCATCCCAGACAGACTCCACGAGGGTGAGATCAGGGCTCTGTGGGGCCAAACCATCACTATCAGGACTCCTTGTTCTTCTTTACACAAAAAGAGATCTTAACCACTTTCCAACCAGGCCAATTCTGACATTTCTCTCCTACAAGTAATAATCATCGTTTTTTTGCTAGAAAATTACTCAGAACCCCAAAACATTATATATATTTTTTTAGCAGAGATCTTAGGGAATAAAATGGTGGTCATTGCAACTTTTTATGTTACGTGGTATTTGTGCAGCAATTTTTCAAACGCGTTTTTTTTGGAAAAAAAAAGTTTCATGAATTAAAAAAAAAAACAGAACAGTAAAGTTAGCCCAATTTTTTGTATATTGTGAAAGATAATGTTACGCCGAGTAAATAGATACCCAACATGTCAAGCTTTAGAATTGCGCCCACTCAGGAAATGGCGCCAAAACTTTGGTACTTAAAAATCTCCATAGGTGATGCGTTAAAATTTTTTTACTGGTTACATGTTTAGAGTTACATTGGAGGTCTTGGGCTATAATTATTGCTCTCGCTCTAACGCACGCGGCGATACCTCACATGTGTGATTTGAACAATGTTTACATATGCGGGCGCGACTAACGCGTGCGTTCGCTTCTGTGCGCGAGCTCGCGGGGACGGTGCGCTTTAAATTTTTTTTTTTTTTTTATTATTTATTTTACCTTTATTTTTTTATTTTTTACACTTTCTCTATACATTTTTTTTTTCCAATAGTTTTTTATTGAGTTTTTTGACAGGAACATATTAAGAACAAAAATGCAAAAGTTGTCATATGATATGATGTTGGTATGCATTTACAGTGCTGATTAGCAATTCAGAAGTGACATTGTTTAGTAAGATGTCTAGCATTTTGTCTAATTCAATATTTGCTAGAGCAACGTAAAAAAGAAAAAAGAAAAAGGGGAATCATATACATTCAGTAAACACTTCACTTGTTGTGGCTACCTGCTCGGGGCACCCCAATGGGACCTACTCTGTGACCCCAGAGGTAGCCACTGATGAGGAGTCCACCTAGTATGCTTTGTGAGGTCGATGTGGGATTGGGCTCTTTAACAAATTAGGAATTCTGTGCCTTTCTAAATGATTTTCATATGACATCGTAATATGAAGATTGCAGTAATGATGGAGGAGGTAAGGAGGAAACAAGGAAGAGAAGGCGAGGGAAAGAAAGAAATAAAAAAAAGGGGGGAGAAAGGGAGAGTAAATATGAAGAAAATAGTCTGAGAACTGAACTATATAGTAACTATAGGGTAATTGTCACGCATGAGTTCTGCTGGAGGGGTTTTAGTTTAAGATTTGGTTCTATTGAGGATCCAAGTACACCAAGGTTTCCATTTATTGGTAGCTCTCTTACTTGATTGGTTGATATTTGCGAGCATTGTTTCGTATTGATGGTGGTTATTTATGTATGTAATTGTATCTGCAAATGAAGGGGATTCCAAACTTTTCCATTTTTTGACAATACTATGTTTGTCACTAATAGAATATGTGAGATTAATGGGTGTAGTTGTGGTTGAATTTTTTCTATGTATAGATTCAAAATTGCTAGTTCTGGGGAGGGTTGTACGTTTGAGTTGTTCAATTGGGAGACTAGTGAGAAGATCTCCTTCCAATATTGTGTCAATTTAGGACATTCCCATAGTATGTGGAGTAAAGAACCAGGGCCTCCACATTGTCTCCAGCATAGGGGAGGGGTTTGTGTGTCAAATTTTGCCATCCTTATTGGGGTCATTGGTAATCTCTGGAATATATTTTGGGCTGTTTCCCAGAGGGTCGTACATTTTGTGGCTTGGTATGTTTGTTGTAATGCTTTGAACCAATCGTTTGGAGATATTGATTTGCCTATTTCCGCTTCCCATTGGGAATACGGACCTGTGGAAGTAAACATTAGTTTCTCTTGAAGGCTATTGTAAAATATGGAGATGCCTTTCCTAGCATTGGGTTCTTTTGTGAGATATGAGTGTATATTTAGTGGTAGTTTTATTCTCAGCTGGGGATTGCATGCTAAGCAGTGTGCCATTTGTAGGTATAAGAATTGTGAGTTATCATTTAATTTTAATTCGTTTTTTAAGATGGGGTACGGTTTTATGTTCCCATTATTGAGTATAGTCTGCAGATGTGGGGGGTTTTGCAGTAGGTGTGATGGTATGTGCATTGATGGTACCAGTTCTTTAAATATGTCTATTTTTATGTCTAGGGCTCTCGTTGGGGTATTTGGCCAATCTTGGTTTACAAGTTTTTGCCAGGCTTTGGTCGTAGCTAGCATGGTTAGTGGGAGGGTGTGAGGGAGCTTAGTTTTGGGGTGTATGCTACAAAGCCAGTTAGAGAGGTGGTGATTGGGAGTATTATGTTGTTCTAGTTCACCCCATCTTGTTGAGGGCTCTGAGTTGAACCATTCCCTTACTTGGGAGAGCAGGCTCGCCCAGTAGTAGTCCGACAGGTCCACCATGCCTGAGCCTCCTGCATACCTATGTTTTATTAACCTATTGTTGGCTATTCTAGGTTTTTTCCCTGCCCATACATATCTTTGCAACGAAGATTGGAGGGATGATAGGTAGTGTTTTGGGATAGGGATGGGCAGGGTGCGGAATTTGTAAATCAATTGGGGCAGGATGGTCATTTTAAATCCTGCTAGTCTGCCTAGCCAGGAAAATCCAAATCTACTAAGGTCATTTAGGGCATTAGTGAAGTCCCCTTTGTATTTTAAATAATTTTCTTTAAACAGGGTTGAAGGGTGTTTTGTTAAGTATATGCCTAGGTATTCAATTGATTCTTCCGCCCATTGGAAGGGGAATTGTTGGCTGATCAAGTTTCTCGTTGTGGCATCTAAGCCTAGATCTAGTAGATGGGATTTCGTTGAATTGTTTTTGTAGTAGGAGACTCGGACGAATTCTTGTAGTAGGTTGTTTACCGCTAGTAATGACGTGTAAGGGTTTGTCAGAATTAATATTATGTCATCTGCGAAAAGGCTTATTCTATGGTCGTATTTGTGTATTTGTAGACCGGAAATTTGGGGTGACTGTCTGATATGTTCTGCTAGGGGTTCTGTAGAGAGATTAAAGATTAATGGGGAGAGGGGACACCCCTGACGTGTACCATTGGTGATGTTGAAGGGGCACCATAGCATTTCTCCTGTGTACACCCTAGCTGATGGTGAAGTGTACAGGGCCAAGATGGCTGATAGTATCGGGCCTGTGAAGCCAAATTTGATTAGCACTTGTTTCATGTATCCCCAATGTACCCTGTCGAACGCCTTCTCTGCATCCAATGTGAGGAGCAGAGAAGGCATTCCGTTGTATCTAGCAGAGTGGATCAGGTTGAGTAGTCTTCTGGTGGAATCCGAAGTTTGCCTTCCCTGCACGAACCCAGTTTGGTCCTTGTTGATTAGTTCAGGGAGTAGGTTGGCAATTCTTAGGGCTATTAGTTTAGCGTATATTTTTAAATCTGCATTAAGCAGAGATATGGGTCTATAATTTTGTGGGGACTCGGGGGATTTCCCTGGTTTGGGTAAGGTGATGATCACTGCGGATAGTATTTCAGGAGGCAGTACGGAGGAGGAGGCAGCATCATTGAAGAGATCACACAAGTGTTGAGTAAGGAATTCTTGATATTTCCTATAGTACTCCCCTGGCAGGCTGTCGGGTCCAGGGGCTTTATTGGAGGGAATTGTGTGTATCGCTTGGATGATTTCTTCCTGTGTAAATGGGGTGTTTAATATTTCAAGTTGTTTGGATTTAATTGACGGTAGGTTGATTTGAGATAGGAATTGGGTGATTTCCTCATGGGTAGGTTGGGGGGTGTTTGTATCTTTTTTTAAATTGTAAAGGGAGCTATAGTAATCGCTAAAGGCGTTTGCTATTCCCTGGGGGTTTATTACTTTTTGTTTAGTAGAGGGGTGGATAATGTGTGAGATCTGATTCCTAATTTTTTGTCCTTTGATTTTGTTCTCCATAAGTTTCCCTGCCTTGTTTGCGGTGGAATACATAGTTGCTTTCATTCTGCGGTACGATTTTCCGTGTAATTCTAAGAGTAAATTTCTCAGTTCCATTCTTTTGGACAATAGCTGTGATTTTAAGGCCTGGGATGGGTTTAATTTATTTTGGGAATCAAATTGGTCTATTTCATTTGTGATCTCCTCTAGTTGCCGCGCCCTCCTCTTTTTTGCCCTTGCAGCTTGCTGTATCAGTATACCTCTGATGTGGGCTTTATGCGCCATCCGTAGTGTGGCTGTGGAGGTTACAGATCCAACATTGATATCAAAAAATTTGACTATCTTATCTTTTATGCATTCTGAGTACGGTGTGTTTTGCATGAATGTGTTGGCTCTCCACAGTCCAGGGGTTTTGAGATACGTGCTGAGTGATATTTTCAATTTGACTGGTGCATGATCAGACCATGTAATAGGGTCTACATCTGCTGATATAATTTTTTGAAGTGTCCATTTGTCTACTAGAAAGTAATCTATTCTAGAGTAGGAATTATGTGGAGGGGAGTGGTATGTATAATCGCGTTCTGAAGCGTGGAGGCAACGCCAAGCATCATGCAAATCATATTTTCTCATAAAAGGTAACATTGCCGATCGAAGCCTGCATGCAGAGTTCGTTGTGTTATGATTAGCGCCCCTTTCTTAACTTTAATTATCGTCTTCATCGGTTTATTGAGAAAGCGGACTTGGTGCGTATTCGGGGCGTCCATGTTCGCTATTGTGCAGGTAACAGAGTTAATGGTACATATAAGGATCAAGTATCTGCCTCTGGGGTCTTCTATCTTGTCGATAAGAGCAAATGTTAGTCTCTTGTGGATGGCTGTCATCACACCTCTTTTTTTTGATGTTGCGTCAGACGCCCAGTAGGTGTTTGGGTACTGTTTATTGTGACATAGGTGGGTATCCCTGTGAAGCAGATGAGTTTCCTGTGCACAGACTATGTCGCTATGCATTTGAGATGCTGTTCTCCAGAGAGAGCTCCTCTTGGCATAGTGATTGAGTCCTTTGACATTGATGGATGTGAAGATTAAGGCCATGAGATGTTAGGTGTATGGTGCTGCGTATTGACTTACGGTTTCTTTGTGCTGCTTCATTGGAGTCTTGGAGTCTTGGTGTTGTCCGTTGCTGTGGTTATTTTTCCAGGAGACAGTAGTTGATGTCTGATGAGTCTTGTAGGTGGGTCCAGGGAACACATGCGTGGTCAGCAAGTTGAGAGGGAGAAGAGAGTGAAACATAACTGAAACAATAATAGAAAATAAAACAAAATGTGTGCAGCTTATGCTTTGCCGCATGGCTGCTGCCTTTACGGTAAGGGGGAACAGTTCAAGGTCGAATTTGTGAGTGGCGCCGGAGAAGAAGTGCTAATACTGACGTTCCTTGTGTGTATCAGCGGTTCTTGTTGTGTATTTTGCTTCCGTGTTTAGTGGTATTCCATTGCGGAGGGACTTTTTTGGGTTTGTCTCCATTTTGTGGTTGGTATGGGGCTTCAGGGATGATTCCCCATGTTTTGAGAAGAGAGAGACCTTGCTCCATTGTTGTGATCCAGTGTGTTTCTCCTTTATGATCTATTGTTAATTTCGTGGGGTGTTTCCATTTGTATGGAATATTATTGTTTCGTAAAGTCTTAGTTATGTTATTCAGTTGTCTGCGTTTATCCAGGGTGTATTTGGACAGGTCAGCAAATAACTGAATGTTGCCGTAGGGATCAGGGAGCTTTCCTAGTTGTCTGGCTGTAATTATGATTTGCTCTTTTGTTGTGTAAAAATGTACCCGCATTAGCACGTCTCTTGGAGTGCTGGGAGGGAGAAATGAGGGTTTCGGTAGCCTGTGTATACGGTCAACCAGTAGTTGGGTCTGAGTTAATTCTGGAGCTAGTGTTTTGAATAACTCCATGGCGAATTTTGGCAGATCTTGTTGGGACACGTTTTTGGGTACCCCCTCATTTTAATATTGTTTCTTCTAGACCTATCCTCAAGATCTGCTAATTTAGCTTTGATCCATTGCCTTTCTTCCTCCCCATCTTCCTGTTGGTCTATAATATTGTTAACCATTGACGCTATGTCTGTGATGGCCTCTTCTACCCGATTTACTCTGTCTCCCATTAGCGACATTTCTTTAGTAAATTTACGGGTTATTGAGCTAAATTCCTCATGTAGTGAACTGTGAAGCGACATTAACATTTCTTTCATTTGAGTATCCAGTACAGGCTGATTTGTGGTTGGGAAGTTTGCTATAGGGGATGTGTGTGCGGCCTGTTGTTGTGATTGTGGCATGTCTGCACTCACCCCTTGTAGCTTGTCCTCCGTGTCCAGTCTCATCCTGGATCTTGCTGGGCTGCAGGATTGAGGGCTGTGTGGAAGTGGTGTTAGCTGGGGGATTCCATCATCAGCCGTCTCTTCCTCATCTGGTAGCTCAGAGTAGTGGCTGGAGATCGCGGAGCGCTCCGGCCTACCGCCGCCATCTTGGTCCCCTTCTGTCCGGTGGAAGTATGCCGTCAGCTTCCTCGGCTTGCAATCGCCTTGCCTTTTTCTGGACATGGTGTGTCAGTCACCGGGTCCCGCTGATGCTGTGGGGAGATTTTCGCTAGTCGCCGAACGTTCTCTGTGCTGGGGATCGTCGTTATACTTTCTCCATGCGCCGGAGCTCTAGCTCATGCCGCCATCTGCTGCGCGCGCCGGCCACGCCCCCCCCAAATTTTTCATTTTTATTGTTACACTTAAAACATCATTAAAATCACTGCTCCTGTAAAACAACCTTTTTAAAAAAAAAAAAAAAACATTTGTTGCATTGTTACATGCCCCCCTGTGCAGGACCCAGACCCCCATACCCTTTATATAGCCAGTTACTTGTATATAAGCCTTCAAAATGGGGACTTTTAATTTTTCAAGTTCAGGTCCCATAGACTTTAATAGAGTTCTGGTGCGTGCCAAACAGGGGGTGTGTTTGACCCATCTCTAGTGAAGACTTTGCCAGTTAAAGTGGTTGTAAAGTCAGAAGGTTTTTTATCTTAATGTATTCTATGAATTAGGATAAATATCCTTCTGTGCACAGCAGCCCCCCTCAGTGTCCCTAACACTTACTTGAGGTCCCTCTCTGTGCAGCGATATCCACGAGTGTCTCAGCCATCCAAGACTCTCGTTCCTAATTGGCTGAGACACAGCAGGGATGCCTTTGGCTCCCACTGCTGTCAATCAAAGTCGGTTAGCCAATCAGGCAAAAAGATGGGGTGGGGCCTGGGCTGGGCTCCGTGTCTGAATGGACACAGGGAGCTGTGACTCGGCTCCGATGCCCCCATAGCAAGCTGTTTGCTGTGGGGGCACTAAACAAGAGGGAGGAGCCAGGATCACAGAAGATTATAACTGTTGAGGCAGAGCCTAAAATACCACCATACATTGGAAAATGGAAGGGAGAATTGGGGTGACGTTGAACAAACAACAAAGAAAAAAGGTACTGAAGCTGGCACATTTTTTCAATAGACACACATGCTGTAGAGATAAATTATAAGTGTTAAGCAAGATGGTATATCATACTGGTTAGGGCATATAAATAACAAGTAGGAAAGTCACCATTGTGTTGGAGAGGGTGCAATGAAAGTGAAACTATGTTTCACATTTGGTGAGAATGTGGTAAAATACAAGACTTCTGGAGGAGGATAATTCTGTTGGCACAAGAAATCACCAGTACTGCAATACCCTGGGAGCCATGGATGTGCTTGTTTCACGGTACAGTGAATTAAGTAGCATAGTACAGGAAATCACTTATTCGCCATTTATTAAACGCAGCCATCTATGGGAAATTGGTTAAGGAGGGTGGAAAATATTTGCACCATGAAAGAATTATATCATTCTAGTGATGATTTGATGGAAACATTTTTAAAGACCTGGGAGAGGTGGTTTGAGTTTAAAAAAACTGAAAAATATGCAGAGCTGATTGGTGGAAAGAATGAGTGATAAGAGGCAAGGAAGAGTTTGAGGTACTCTAAATTAAAAAAATAGATGAATGATGTGAACCAGGGGGAGAAGCTTAATTGTATTTTTTTGTATTTATTTATTTTTAGGGGGTGGTGGGTGGTAAGGGTTTTATATAATGGGTTAGAATTGTGTTTAATGGTGTTGTAGATACATATGGTAAAAATGTATGGTATGTGAGAAAAAAATGAATAACGATAAAGTAAAAAAAAAAAGTTAAAAGATAAATTTACTTTTTGACAGAAAATAATAAATGCCCTTTTCTTTTGCAGGTGAAAAAATGTATGTTTATTATTTTTTGTTTCTAGAGACTGTAAAGCATTGCACCAGTAATCAGCAGATCGCTGATGACATGCAGGGCTCCTGCAAATCTGTCAGTGTACCTTGTACCTTTTGTACCTCGTATGAGCAAGCCAATACATTCTGACAGAAAGAATGAATGAACTACCACAGTGCCCACAGTGCCAAGGTTCATTGAAAACTACAAGCCAACAGCCACAAAGGCTGCCAGACCTTGTAGCTTTCCATTCACAAAGCTCTGTGAATGAGGGACCGCTTTTCTTTTTAATTTTGACAGCAGGGGATCCCCTGCTAGCTGTCACAGCAGAGGAGCTGGGGGTGCAGGGGTCGATGCGTTCATAACTTGTTACATGTTATACCCCTAATATGGGTGTAACATGTAACATGTTATGAAAGGTGAACTTATCCTTTAAGCCAGCTCAACTGATCAAAAACGGTCCATTTAGTGTGAATTTCACACTTATATCACACAACAATAAGTGATGTAAACTATGGCCGGAGAAAAGAGATTATGGAAATAGTTAATTATCAGCATGAAGTTTGCAATGGCTAATCATTTTAAAATGTTTTGGCTTTACTGATTACCTTATAGTCTATATTTAGATGTATGAAGATAGTTGTCATCTGATCCCATATTAAAACGAGTCCAATTTTGGTCTCAAGGACTAGATATATCCCCATTTTTCGAATTAAGAAAGGCATTTTATCACCGCCAGATCTCTGCACAACATCTATAAGTCCATCTGTAAGCATTATTTTATGAGCCTAAAAAATTAATAAGATTTTTATTTGCCATAACATTGCATTAGATATACAACAAGGCATTAACATATTTAAGTATACCCCTCACATTTTGTGAATATTTTATTATAACTTTTCATGTGACAACACTGATAAAATGACACTTTGCTACAATGTAAAGTAGTGAGTGTACAGCTTGTATAACAGTGAAAATTTGCTGTCCCCTTAAAATAACTCAACACACAGCCATTAATGTCTAAACCGCTGGCAACAAACGTGAGTACCCCCCTAAGTGAAAAGTCCAAATTGGGCCCAAAGTGCCAATATTTTGTATGGCCACCATTATTTTCCAGCACTACCTTAACCCTCTTGGGCATGGAGTTCACCAGAGCTTCACATGCTGCCACTGGAGTCCTCCTCCATTCCTTCATGATGATATCACGGAGCTGGTGGATGTTAGAGAACTTGCGCTCCTCCTAATTCCATTTGAGGATGCCCCACAGATGCTCAATAGGGTTTAGGTCTAGAGACAAGCTTGGTCAGTCCATAACCTTTAACCTCAACTTCTTTGGCAAGGCAGTGGTTGTCTTAGAGGTGTGTTTGGGGATGTTATCACGTTGGAATACTACCCGGCCCAGTCCCCGAAGGGAGGGGATAATGCTCTGCTTCAGTATGTCACAGTACATGTTGACATTCATGATTCCTTCAATGAATTGTAGCTCCCCAGTGCCAGCAGCACTCATGCAGCCCCAGACCATGACAATCCCACCACCATGCTTGACTGTAGGCAAGACACACTTCTCTTTGTACTCCTCATCTGGTTGCCGCCACACATGCTTGACACCATCTGAACCAAATAAGTTTATCTTGGTCTCATCAGACCACAGAACATGGTTCGAGTAATCCATGTCCTTAGTTTGCTTGGCTTCAGAAAACTGTTTGCGAGTTTTCTTGTGCATCATCTTTAGAAGAGGCTTCCTTCTGGGATGACAGCCATGCAGACGAATTTGATGTAGTGTGCGGCTTATGGTCTGAGCACTGACAGGCAGCACTTATACGTCTACTTCCCAAAGACAACCTCTGCATATGACGCTGAGCATATGCATTCAACTTCTTTGGTCGACCATTGTGAGGCCTGTTCTGAGTGGAACCCGTCCTGTATGGTCTTGGCCACCGCGCTGCAGCTCAGTTTCAGGGTCTTGCCAATCTTCTTATAGCCTAGGCCATCTTTATGTAGAGCAACAATTTTTTCAGATCCTCAGAGAGTTCTTTGCCATGAGGTGCCATGTTGAACTTCCAGTGACCAGTATGTCACCAAATTTAACACATCTGCTCCCCATTCACACCTGAGACCTTGTAACTCTAACGAGTCAAATGACACCAGGGAGGGAAAATGGCCAATTGAGCCCAATTTGGACATTTTCACTTAGGGGTGTACTCACTTTTGTTGCCAGCGGTTTAGACATTAATGGCTGTGTGTTGAGTTATTTTGAGGGGACAGAGCATTTACACTGTTATACAAGCTGTACATTCACTACTTTACTTGTAACAAAGTGTAATTTCTTCAGTGTTGTCACATGAAAAGATATAATAAAATATTTACAAATAATGAGGGGTGTACTCACTTTTGTGAGATACTGTACATCCATCTGGTTGGCAGAAGCCTTTCAGAAAGATGTTTGTGTGAGATCTTAAAGTACGTACTGTATCTAGCAAGCTACTGTGATCCGAGATATGGGATAAGGGGAAGAACTCTCCTGATAAGAATTCTGCTGAGGGAGAGATCACTGAAAAGTGATTTATTATTCAGGAGAATAACATTGCTTTATGGTTTCTTGTGCCTCTTGTGGACTGCAGAAAGGTCTCCCTTATTTTTAATGTATTTTGTATTACCAAGAATGTAACAAAATTAGTAGAAATATTGATTTTGTTACAAGAAAGCCGGAGCAAAGCCCATAATCATGGCAGAGAAGTTTCACCCTTGGCACTCCCTCAGATCTACATTATATGTTAGATGCCTCCCTTAAGGTTATAAGCTGCACGAGCAGGGCCCTCCTGTTCCTTCTGTATTGAACTGTACTGTAATTGGGCTGCCCCTCTTCTACATTCTAAAGCACTGTGAAAACTGTTGATGCTATATAAATCCTATATAATAATAATAATACCTAATACCACCTATACCAAAAGTTTTACTTTTGGGTAGACATTTCATTATGTTTATGAACAAGAGCTGAAATAACTATACTTTCAATATATTGTTTTGGTAATTTTAAACAATTATACAATTAAATCTCTAAAAACATTGTCTTATCAAACTACACAAAAAAATATTTAAAAAATGATATCTTGCTTTTTAAATCGCAAAACAGATGGTTATTAAACGGACATGAAACAGAGACATATGCTGCAATTCCATTCTCTGATTATGGAAGTTCTGTATTATATTAAATCTTTTGATTCATTTTTTTTAAATTTTAATGTTTTATTAAGGTTTTGAAATACAGAAAATACACAGTACAGCTTCCAAGTTTTGATTAATGCGAGTAGAAATATTTATATATGGGCGTGGCCAAGAGCGGCATGTGAGAGGACGCATCTCACTGAGCTCCCGGACCTGATCCTGCTGTGATCCTCTCCCTAACAAGTATCCTGGGCAGAAAACCTCACCTCACCCTGCCGCAACCTCCATAGACCACCCTGGCTTCGGTGACCACCCGCTCAGGCAGCATGACGGCCCGTAAACAGCCGGAGGAGACCGGGCCGGCGGAGATCCAAGATGGCGCTGGTGCGGGCCTACCACAGCGTACCAAGCAAGACAAGAAAGCCGTGAGTAAAGCGCCCAAAACCCCTAAAGCAGATGGGAGGGAGCCCCAGAGAGACATGCTATATTACACACAAAAGCTCTCAGCGGGGACAGGGAAGGCTCGGGACCCGGAGTTGGACGCCACCCCTGCATTATTCCGAGCTGAGGTGGAGGAGGTCATGGACATGGCGAGCCCCGCAGCAGTCTCCCCATCCCCTGACAGTGAAGTGGAGAGGGAGATGGAGGAGGAGGACATTGAACAGCCCACCCTGGCTGATATACTGCGAGCGGTTAACAAATGTAATGCTAATGTGGACACCCTGAGAGAAAACCTGGGGGGACTGAGAGAGGAGGTGGGATTCATCAGACATGATCTGCAAAAGATTAGAGAGCACACAACTGCAGTGGAGGGAAGGGTCAGTGAAGTGGAGGATAAAATGGCCCCCCTCATCAGAGATGTGCAGACCACCATGCGGCTCGCAAGAACCGTGGACCTAAAGAACCAGGACATAGAGAACCGCTTAAGAAGAAGTAATGTACGGATAGTGGGGCTCCCAGAAAAAACAGAGGGCAAAGACCCTACAGATTATATCGAAAGATGGCTGCTGGAGGTATTCGGCAAG
>BLSH010335425.1:7630-22479 GCA_018402905.1 Glandirana rugosa
CAAGCCCAAGACGACCAGGACGGCTTGAAGCCCTGTTTCAGGCCCAGGCCCAGGCCTGTAGGGCACTTGCCCTAGTTTGAAGATGATTTTAGAACAGTTATATGGCTTCTACCGTTAATTAATACTTTTCAGACACAGTTTGAAGATGATCCACATTCACCTCTATTTTTGCTTTTTTTATGTTTTTATTTTTTTAAAAATATTTAAAGCTATTTCCCTGTCCCCATTTTTTTGTAGGGCACTTGCCCTACCCTTACCCCCATTTTACTTCCTTTTGCAGCCCTCTAGGGCTTTCCAGGACTTTGTTACAGCCATTTTTGTGCCTAAAAGTTCGGGTCCCCATTGATTTCAATGGGGTTCGTTGTCCGTGCGATCGTTCGGGTTCCGTCCGGACCCGGACCCGGACTTTGTCCCGAAGTTCGGCAGGACCAGCAGAACCCGAACTTCCAGAGGTTCGCTCAACTCTACATATGAGTGTTTAGAGCTTGAAAATATTGATGGTAGTATCAAAATAATAGGAAAAATATAAGTGACTCTGTGTTGATATTTGAAATTTGATACTTTCTCCTACGCAATTTTTTAGTTTAGTAGATCCTTGGAAGATTGATATCACAATAGTAAATAATAGTGATGATACTAGTTTAGTTTACATTAGAGTTATTATATTTAGGTTTTTATTTGTTTTATAGGAACATATATTAATACAGACTTGTATACGTAGAATTTTTTTAAATTAATTTTGATAAAACACATAACTTGGGAAAGTTGGATAGTTTGTTATAACAAGGATGTATAATAAATTGTACATTTGGAGTATTAATACAAAATGTATCCTAATTTTTAAGGTTTAGGAATTTTATATAATAACTTATGGATATATATATACTTTTAGTGAAGAAGATGCTAATTATATCTAGATGGGAAAGGGGTATAGTTAGAGTACATACAGGCTTGTATGGAAGAGAAGGATCTGATTTAATGTGTCTAAACAAGAGTTACTGTTGAATTTAATAATACGTAATGAGTAAAAAAGGAAATAGAATAGAGTTGTTTGGTGGTCATGGATAGATACATAGATATGTAGATACATAGACAGATAGATAGTATATAAAAATGAATATGATAATTGAACTATGGAAAGTTATGTTTTTATGAATCAACAGATGAATGGATTATGTATTATGTTTATAATTGTTCAGTGTCAAGGATACTGTATAAAAGCCTATATTGTAGAAATGATTTAGTTATTGAAAAATTCCTGGAATGGAAGAAATTGTGTTTATTAATTAATAATTTATATTATAAAGCAATATAATTTGATATATCAAAGATATTATTTATTTATTTATTCCTTATATTAAAATAAATATATAATATGGTCAAACGTTATAAGAGTTATACAAGAAGCTGAATAAATTTTTGAAGTTGAAGGAAGAATTCTTTAATGATATTATGTTATAATTTAGACAGAGAATTCATTAAAATGAATAAATAATATAATAATTTATAGTTTCTTGATGGAATTAAATAGTTACATTTTTCACAGGAAGATATTTCAGAGTATTAGGAAAATGCTTATATGCAATATCTGACACACTAAATTTTATTATTGTTTATTGTATTGTAAATATTTCAGAAACATTTATTATTTAAGATGAATGCACTTTTGTTGTTGATTATAGTGCATTGAGGGGGAATTGTTAGAGATTTAGAATTTAATATTATTTTAAGGGATAAAAGTTTCTGAAATATATATGAAATATATATAAATAATGTAATAATGTTATATGTGAAGGTTATTTCAATGAGCATTTGAGATGAACAGAAAACGGAAAATTGTATACTTACCTGATGGTAATTTTCCTTTCCTGATGCAAAGCACGACAGCATATACGCATGGGCTGGCTCCGCCCCCACGCCCAGTTTCAGGATCCGGTTACACTATAAAATCAAACACCTCCCACCAGGCAGCATTCTCGTTACTTATTATCACTGCGAAGCCTTTAGGGAGGGACCTATATGCTGTCGTGCCTTGCATCAGGAAAGGAAAATTACCGCCAGGTAAGTATACAATTTTCCGTTTTCTTGACACAAGCACGACAGCATATACGCATGGGACTTAGCAATCACCAAAAAAGACAAGGGTGGGAAATGCTGAAGTGTTTAAATTGAGGATTATCTTTATCCAACTGAATGCCTAACGAGACTTGTAGGTAAAGCTGTTGGGACCACTTTAAAATGGTCCTACATGTATTAGATGCAGACTACGTCGCGGTTATCTTTTAATTCTTGAGGTACTCCCTTGAGTTCTGTCCATGGATGAACCATCTGCCTAGTAAGCAGTTTCTGTACTCAAATTGATGGATTTGTCCTAGCCATCTAGCCCTCTTGAACAACTTGATCCGCACAGGACAAATGTTTTACTGGACAGCTACTGTCCCCCACTGTTGCTGTTAGGCCTGAAGAGCCCCTTGTTTGATCCTTTATAGATGGGCCACTTCTATGTATCAGTTCGACCTTGAACCCATTTCCAATCTTGTGGTAATTCGGACACTTGTTTGGATAGGCTGGATGGATGAGGTCTAATCCCTCTGAAAAGACGCAGACCACCGTGTAGTGCTGGTGAGGAGACAAGTGTCCCTTCTGCCTGAGAATGGTAGCAACAAGTTTGATTACGCTTGACACTTGGATATCTGTGACCTTTCCTCTAGCCATACGGACTACTGCTTCTGAGTTACTGGCCACCCTGAGGAAATCCTTTCCAGATGAAATGAAGAGTAAGACAACATGTCCCTCACTATTTGGAAGACCCAAGGGAAGGATCTGCCCAGGTCTCAGATTGGTTACCAAGATATGCAAAAGTTACTGTATGCCAAAGAGTGAGGACACGTTTGAGCCTACCTACTGTTTAATTCCCCGTCTAGGATTACTTGCATCTGATTTGATCGTTCCAGTGGGGAACAGAAGATTCCATCCTTAATTCTGCAAGGTCTTCTATGTTCTACTATACCTGAAGTTTGGAGTATGTCTGTGTCCTGAACAGGGTTTAACCCTAACAGTGAGGTCTCCAGATGAGTCTTTTACTTCTTGATCTTCAGCATCTAGGAATACCTCGTGTAAGTTCGGATGATACCGTTGACCACGCTGTGTGAGGACTTCAGGAAGGTGACTAAGAGGACCCTGACTCCGCACTGTACCTGAGGATATCCTGGCCTGTAGGCTACTATTATCCTTCTCGCTACTGGATAAATGTGGACCCTGATAAAGGAGCCTGGAGACCGAGATGGATATACCCATTTGCTGATCGGCAGCCCCCGTTGGGTGTTGGTGGTTCTACTACTTCCCCCTCAGGGAAGCCATTGTGGTTAATTTCAGGTTGATATCCTGATAGCCTTCTTTGTTTTAGAGAACGACTTGGACTGCCTTTTGGTTTCAACCTCCAACGGCTTGTATCTTACGGTGTTTGACCGGAAGTTTCTAGGACATCAAACCCCAAAGGGAGATGCCTGACAACAGTTGACTCGTTTGCCTCCTTTCTTGACAGTGAAGATAGGCTCTTGCTGTTCTGATATTGTTTCACGCATAGCTGAAGCTCCCTTTGTTGCGCTTTCAGAGCGACTTCCACTTACAAACCATTGCCACTCTGATCTTGCTCTTCCTTGGCATGGCTACCCAACAAGTAACTAGACTGGTATGCCAGGTAGCTGTACAGCTGAAAGACCTGACTGGCTTGGCCACCATCCAGGTCTCCCTCATGGAGTCACTTGCTCCTGGTGCGGGAAGCAAGGCTTTCCATGTTATAGACCCTGCTAGTTCTATATCTTCCAGTGAGACTCCGAATCCTCTGGATTACTATACACTTCCTCTCTGGCCTCCTGAGACCAAGGGATGGTGAAAGTTAAGTGCACGTGAGGTGTGCGAACATTTCCACCATCTGCACACTGTTCATGTGATGCTTTTTCTTTTCTTTTTTTTTTTTTAATGTCTCTTGATATGCTGTACAGTATCTTGCAATAAAAGGATGCTGGATCCTGGGTTGGTACGCGGTCCTTCCCTCTTTCCCTTAGACCGAGGGATGCCACAGCTCTGAATGAGCTATTAACGAACAAGATATCCAACACGGTTGTCCTCCCAAAGGGTAAGACTACCGTAATCTTCTCCTGTTAATGACTCCTTCCAGTTCGAACATTGCCTGGCTATTTTTTTTTTTTTTTGTCAGGCCTGAAGAGAGTGTTAAGGCAGCCAGCTGTGCCTGAACAAGAACACCTGTAGCCCTTTGTTTTGCAACACAGCCAATGGCCTCATGCCAGCACAGGACATCCCAATGTTAATTTAGGTACGGCCCTGAATCCTGTTCCATAATGTAGGGATGCAGCCCACTTCTCTACCCGAAGTGGATTGTTTGAGCTTCACACCCAGAACCTCAGTGCTGGTAGACAGAAGTGCTACTCCTGTGCTGTCATTCCCGAATTTACATATAATTCTGTTGTCCGCCCCCTACTGGGTTACCATGGTCGAATAGACTCTGTTGCTCCCTGAAAGGAGAGAACTCGGCTTTAGCATCAGATAATGATTATGGTTCCTTCCATTATCCTCTATGTTTATCCCAGGATAAACCTGTCACTCCATCTTTGTTACTTTGCTTATCCTCTGGTCATTGGCGATTCACCTTTTGAGAGAGGTATGTGTCGTCTTGTGTGATAACTCATCCGGGTTAACTGACCTGTCCGGACTAGCAGCTCAACGGTATACCATTCTGCCTCCACCGTGGCTGAATTGCCTCAATGGCCACCTTATTCTGCTCTTGGGACCCAGGCTACTGAAATGATTTTAACAGGCGACCGCCAGGCGCTACTCAATAGTAGTATAAATCTTCCTCATTCACATTCGTTCACTGTTCCCCAGCCCCTGCAAAGGATATTGATTCTGTAGGCAGACGTCACCCCTGGTTCTTCTGGTGGAAACTCCTAGACCGACCTCTTTGAGGTAGAGGTACCCCTTAACAACTTTGGTTGTTTGATTGGTTTAGTACCTGAGGTTTGGTGAACAGAGATCCAACAGCGTTACCTCCGCTTTATGAGGCTTACCTCACTGGCTAGTCTGATCAAGACTCCTTAGCCAACTGTTTTGAGGTAGAGGTCCCCTTTAAGCACACCTACCTCTGGACCATTGGAGACTTTAGATCTTCGCAGTCTCTGCCCCATTTTCTGCCGTCTCTGGCCTGCAACTTGGCATCGCATCTTGGCGGCCGCACAGCCACCACAATTCCAATATCGATACGATGATTTGCAGTGAGTTTCTACTTTGTCTGCCTCTCCTGGCAGTTAACTCCATAGCGACTCCTTTAGGGCTAAAGAGGGCCTGTCTCTGTTGAAGGATCAGGTTGCTTTTCCCCCTCTCGGAAGCGGTGCTGGTGTTGAGGGCTGGGGAGCTTTGCAACCCATATGCCCATATTGTGCACTCTTTTTTTTTTTTTTTTTCTTCAGATGTACTTACCTGCCCTCACCTTAGTGAACATGGCTGGTCTCTATGTAAGCTGATCGTCTCTGGTTCACCCCTGAGCTAAAATACTAGTGGTATAATCTCTGGAAGCATTGTTCAACTTAATCGCATATCCACCTGCGGTATATCCTAAACTCCTGGCATCTCCAGGCAGTCTCACATCCAGTCATTAAACAGGTCCGACCCTGCTTAGTCTCCCAGATAAAATGCAATCTGGTGTGTTCAGGGTAATGCGACTGTAGGCCCCTAAGTAGCCCCAGACCACATACTCCCCTGCAGCCCTTTGCAGAGTCAGAACACCATTCACCCCTATGGAGGATACCATCTGCCCCCAGTACCGAGGTTCCAGAGCCCGCAGCCAGCTAGTCGCAGCCAGTCGCAGCACCCCAGGAGTCTCCAACAACCAGCAGCAAACAGACCCCCCTGAAATTGTAGGTGAGGTGTAAAGGCATTTCAGGCCAAAGTGACATGAATTGATGCTAACAATCACAGGATCTGTGCATAAAACTAACATGTAAGCAATAGCCGTCAGTACATATGTCAGTTATTGGTTCTGCTGCATCATTTATAAGTCACATGGAAAGCAGTAAGGGTTAACAGACCCCATACAATTGGCACTAGTAGCTTACCTACCTTAGACAATGTACTGCAGAGGATATTATCACAACCAAGCATTAGATCATAAACACATTGCATCGAGCCTGCAGGGACAAGCCTTGCTCAGTTCATGGGAAAGGTTCAGCTCAGCACAGCAACACCTGTTGTCAGCCTAATCATTAGCAGTCCTGCAGACACAACCACAGCCTGAACTAACACCATGCCCAAACAGCAGTCTTCACCTTGTGATCTCTGCTTAGAGGTGCAGGTTAATCACATATACCTGCAGACTTCTAATCACATAACTGTAGCTGCATACTATCGATTTGTGCACCATGTGGTGCCTTACCAACTCCATGCCTTATGGCCGACAGGAAGTCCACTGAAAGTCCATCCATGGAGACATGATGAGGAAGCAATCCTTAGAGACCAGCCGCCTGCCACCCCCCAATCCCTGGAACATGGGGGGGAGGCCTCCCCCATCTAGGAAGATTTACCCCCTGTACAGCGGGGAGCATCGCTAGCAGGAGAGTTTGAACCTGCGCGGTTGGCCAGATGAATCCGGCAAGGTGAGGGAAAAAGAAAAATTTCTGCCTTTCGGCATCAGTATAACCAGCTGAGCAGTGAGGAAAAAAAGGAGAATGCTGCCTGGTGGGAGGTGTTTGATTTTATAGTGTAACCGGATCCTGGAACTAGGCGTGGGGGTGGAGCCAGCCCATGCGTATATGCTGTCGTGCTTGTGTCAGGAAAAGTAATTTCACTGTGTATGTAATTCTATTCTGAGTCCTATGTTAGGAGGAGTCATGTGTCTTACTACAGAAACAAAACATATATGCAGAGAAGGTGTTATTCTTGTGAAGTGCTGATGTGGCTTTACAAACAGTATAATAAGGCATCATAACTGAACACTGCTCAGAGAGGATAAAGAAGGCTCTGCAAGGACACACCACCTGCACCTGTCATCATCTCTCTCTCCTCCTGAAGCCGTCACCATGTAGTCATCATACCATATGTTACCATATGTCACTACATAAGTCCTGTCTTGCTTATTTTGTGAAGAATAAACAACATTTTTCTACTATGTCGTTCAAGCTAAGGATTCTTCAATTCTACTATGGAAGGAATATCTTACAGCCCAGTCTCTGAAGTGAGTGGATCATGCTCTGCTTCAGTATGTCACAGTACATGTTGGCATTCATGGTTCCCTCAATGAACTGTAGCTCCCTAGTGCTGGCAGCACTCATGCAGTCCCAGACCATGACACTCCCACCACCATGCTTGACTGTAGGCAAGACACACTTGTCTTTGTACTTCTCACCTGGTTGCCACCACACACGCTTGACACCATCTGAGCCAAATAAGTTTATCTTGGTCTCATTAGTCCACAGGACATGGTTCCAGTAATCCATGTCCTTAGTCTGTTTGTCTTCAGCAAACTGTTTACAGGCTTTCTTGTGCATCATCATTAGAAGAGGCTTCCTTCTTGAATGACAGCCATGCAGACCAATTTGATGTAGTGTGCGGTGTATGGCCTGAGCACCGACAGACTAAACCCTCACCTCTTCAACCTCTGCAGCAATGCTGGCAGCATTCATGCATCTATTTCCCAAAGACAACCTCTGGATATGATGCTGAGAATGTGCACTCAAATTCTTTGGTCGACCATGGCGAGGCCTGTTCTGAGTGGAACTTGTCCAGTTAAACTGCTGTATGGTCTTGGCCACTGTGCTGCAGCTCAGTTTCAGGGTCTTGGCAATCTTCTTATAGTCTAGGCCATCTTTACGAAGAGCAACAATTCTTTTTTTCAGATCCTCAGAGAGTTCTTTGCCATGAGGTGCCATGTTTAACTTTCAGTGACTAGTATGAGAGAATGAGAGTGATAACACCAAATTTAACACACCTGCTCCCCATTCACACCTGAGACCTTGTAACACTAACGAGTCACATGACCCAATTTGGACATTTTCAGGGTGTACTCACTTTTGTTGCTGCGATTTAGACATTAGTGGCTGTGAGTTATTTTGAGGGGACAGCAACTTCACATTGTTATACAAGCTGTACACTCACTACTTTATATTGTAGCAAAGTGTAATTTCTTCAGTGTTGTCGCATGAAAAGGTATAATAAAATATTTACAAAAATGTGAAGGGCGTACTCACTTTTGTGAGATACTGTATATATATATACCACCCTCACTTTCCTCCCCCTTACCATTGAGGTCACTGGCAGATATTTCTGTCCCTTCCTTAATGCCAGGGTGCTACTTGAAATCTTGGACTCTGGCCTCTCCTTTCAGCCCCATATCAAATAACTGTCCAAAACTTGTCGCCTTTACTTCTGTAACATTTTCACCCTTCAACCAATGACACTGTCAAACTACTAATTAATTCCTTTGTTTTCAGGACCTTCTTGTTGGCCTACCTTTATATAGGCTATCCTGTCCTCAGTCTTTCATGAATGCTGCTGCCAGACTCATCCACCTTACCAACTGTGCAGTGTCCACATCCCTTTCTGGCTGAGCTAACAACTGAAATTGTAATTTCTCCATCAGCTCATCTTCTCATAGTGATTACCTTTTTGTAACACTTGCTGTTCCCTTTTAAATTGTAAGTTCTCTTGAATTGTCCTTTTTTATCTTTACTGTCTTCCTTTAATTGTAAGGCTGGATTCACACCTGTCCGGTGCGAATTCCAGCCTGTCTGCTCCCGGGAAGGGGCGGAGCCACCGTTCGGCGACTCCTGTCCGTTCCAACAGCGCAGCAGCTGTGGGGGTAGAGATGGGGAGGAGCCACGAGCAGGGGAAATATCCCCGTTCAGTGGGGAGTGCATCTCCGTGTTAGATGCGCTCCCATTGAACTCAACGTGCTGGGAATTCACACCGCACTGCACAGAAAAGGCACATGTTTTTTGTGCAATGCGGAGTGCGAATGCACCGCACATATGTGAACCGGACACATTGAAAACAATGTGTTTTCAAGTGTCCTGCGAATTGGATGTGGTTTAAGCCGCATCCAATTCGCATAGGTGTGATCCAGCCTTAAGTGCTGTCAACTGTTGTTTACTATGTTAATCTTTGTTAATATTAATAGTATAGATTTGCTATGTTTCCAGGGTAATAATGCTGTTTGTTCTGCATTTATATCATGCAGCAACGTTGTCACCCTCTAGATAGTCTTAAATGAACATGTAGCAATAAAAATACTTTGAAGGGTAACAAAACCCAAAACAAAACAATTAAAGCGGAAGTAAACCACAGTGGATGGAAAAAAAAATCCCCCGCAAGGCAATGTCATAATATGCTAGAGACTTACCTTAGAACAAAGCCCCCCAGAGCTGCGCTGTCACTGCTGAGAGGGCTGAAATCTCCCCCCAGCCTTCCTTCCAGGTTTGCGTCCTCCAGCTACATGAGTGGGAGCTGCATGGGTTTGGAAGGTGCGGCACTGTATGCCAGACCTTCAGAGCGCATGTGCCAGTAACATCACAGGTTGGATGCACTCTGAATATTTCCTAAACTGTGCAAGTTTAGGAGATATTCACAGTACCTACAGGTAAGCCATACTATAGGCTTGCCTGTAGGCACAAGTGGTAGAACAGAGTTTACTACCACTTTAATGTTTCAGACGTTTTCCCTTTATTATTATCCATTCCTTTGTAAATTGTTCTTTTAACAAATATGAGAGACCAATGCTGGAGGCTATGTGGGGATACTGGCTCTATATTTCATGTCTCTGGAAGTGTAAATCTCTGCACTCATATTGGAATACATTTTTTTTCTTTCTGACCTTGTAGGAACTAAAATAGAACCCGTTCCTTCCCTTGCAATCTTACACGTAAGGATTGATCAAGTTCCTCCCCATTTTAGGGTGGTACTTATCCATCTTTTCCTGGCCGCCAAACTTCACATAACTAAACTTTGGAAATCCCCTAACGCCTATTATTAGAGACACGTCATTAACCCTAATTCACCAATACCACATGGAAAGACTGCTAGCAACTAAAAATGTGTCTACATCCCAGTCCAACAAATTTATTTTAAATTTAATGACTAGTTAAATTGTCAGGATTATCCCTGCATATCTAAACAATGCTCTCTGGTATTTGTGCTTTTTTGTTTCCTTTTGCCCATTATTATTGAAAGTAAAAAAAAATATGAGAAACAGGTTTCATGATGATAGGGTGCAGTAGGAAAATCTGATACTCACCAGTATGATTTCAATTGGAATAGGAACAGGCATTTTTGCTTTAAAATAATCATTGAGCTCTTTCACAATGTAAACTACAACCATTACAACAATTGAAATAATTAGAGATGCGATATTTGTAATTCGTAAATTATAAAAAATAGCATGAAGCACCTAAAACAAATATAGAATAGCAATAAATAAAACAAATATGTAGAAATATGAACTTAAACTGACAAAATAAATAAATAAAAACCATGCCTATTGACAATATTAAAGAACAATCACCAAAACTTTAGGAAATACATTCATGGTAATGAATATAATATACCCACAAATTGCATACTGTATTATTTTCTGCAGTATTTATTCAGTAATTCTACTTAACAGAGACAGAAGTGAATTTTAGATTGGCCATCAAATGCTCTAGTTACATTTACAGGGTGGGCCATTTATATGGATACACCTTAATAAAATGGGAATGGTTGGTAATATTAACTTCCTGTTTGTGGCACATTAGTATATGTGAGGGGGGAAACGTTTCAAGATGGATGGTGACCATGGTGGCCATTTTGAAGTCGGCCATTTTGAATCCAACTTTTGTTTTTTCAATAGGAAGAGGGTCATGTGACACATCAAACTTATTGGGAATTTCGCAAGAAAAACAATGGTGTGCTTGGTTTTAACGTAACTTTATTCTTTCATGAGTTATTTACAAGTTTCTCTTTGTTTACAGCCATTGACATGTCGCTGAGGTTAACACGTGCTGAGCGGATAGAAATTGTGTTGATGTCTGGTGAACGCAGTAACTGGGTCATTGCAGCAGATTTCAATGCAAGACAGCCTACGAGACCACCCATCTCCCATGCTACAGTTAGCAAACTGCTTGCTAAGTTTTGTGAAACTGGTTCAGTGTTGGATTTGCCAAAATGTGGACGCATGAAATCTCTCACTAATGAAGAAACGTCAGTGGCTGTCCTAGCTTCATTCAGCAAGAGCCCACAGCGTGGCACTCGCCGCATGTCACTGGAGAGTGGCATTAGTCGAACATCCCTTAGGCGGATATTAACTACTCACAAATGGCACCCTTACAAACCCCAGCTACTGCAGCATCTCAAGGAGGATGACCCAGATCAACGCACTGAATTTGCAGAATGGGCAAAACAAAAATTGGAACAGGACCCTCAGTTTACGCAGAAGATTTTGTTCAGTGATGAGGCAAACTTTTATGTGAATGATGAAGTTAACAAACAAAACCACCGCTATTGGTCTGACACTCACCACATTGGATAGATCCCTCCAAGACTGTTGGAACCAAAAAATTGATGGTATGGTGTGGTATATGGGGTACAAAGATAGTGGATCCATTCTTCATCAATGGAAACCTCAAGGCCACTGGATATGCGAAATTGCTACATGATGATGTGTTTCCCTCTTTATGCACTGAAGCTGGCACGTTCCCTGAGTTTTTCCAGCAAGATGGTGCACCACCACATTATGGGTGTCAGGTCCGAGCATTCCTTGATAAACAGTTTTCTGGAAAGTGGATTGGTCGTCGTGGGCCAGTTGAATGGCCCCCAAGGTCTTTTATCTTTGGGGTCATCTGAAGGAAATTGTCTATGCTGTGAAGATACGAGATGTGCAGCACCTGAAACTACGGATACTGGAAACCTGTGCTAGCATTTCTCCTGCAGTGTTGCTATCAGTGTGTGAAGAGTGGGAGAAGAGGGTTGCATTGACAATCCAACACAATGGGCAGCACATTGAACACATTTTATAAGTGGTCAGAAACTTGTAAATAACTCATGAAAGAATGAAGTTAAAACAAGCACACCATTGTTTTTCTTGTGAAATTCCCAATAAGTTTGACGTGTCACACCACCCTCTTCCTATTGAAAAAACAAAAGTTGGATTCAAAATGGCCGACTTCAAAATGGCCGCCATGGTCACCGCCCATCTTGAAAAGTTTCCCCCCTCACATATACTAATGTGCCACAAACAGGAAGTTAATATCACCAACCATTCCCATTTTATTAAGGTGTATCCATATAAATGGCCCACATGTATTTCAAATGCTCTTCTGTTCTCTTCTCTTCTCTTCTGGGGGTGCTTATTTCAGATGATTGTAAAATGAGCAAACAGTGTAACCAGGCAGTGGGAAAAGCAAATAGAATTCTGGGATGTATCAGTAGAGGGATCACCAGCAGGAGGAAGGAGGTTCTGATTGCTCTATATAGATCTTTAGTGAGACCTCACTTAGAATACGGTGTCCAGTTCTGGAGACCTCACTTACAAAAAGATATTGATAAAATAGAACGAGTTCAGAGACGGGTAACAAAGACGGTGAAAGGTCTGGGGGATAAAACATATCAAGTGCGACTTCAGGAACTTAATATGTACAGTCTGGAGGAAAGAAGGGAGAGGGGAGACATCGATTGAAACCTTTAAATACATCAAGGGGGTGAATAAAGTTCAGGAGGGCAGTCTTTTCAATATGAAACCAAAATCAAGAACACGGGGACCTCAAACTAACTGGAGGGAAGTTCAAAACTAATCTTAGAAAGTATTATTTTACTGAAAGGGTGGTTGATGATTGGAATAAACTACCAACAGAGGTTGTGAGACAGTCAACAGTAAATGGCTTCAAACATGCTTGGGTTAAACATAAATATATAGTCAGACAAACCCTATAACTGTATTTAATGTTTTGAAATCAAATGCTATTCATACTTTCTGTACTGTATGGCAAACCTATTTACGCTTCAATAAAACATGTTGTGGAACAAAAAAATATATAGTCAGACAACAAGGTTAATGTGAAAACAAATAAAAATAAAAATAAATAAAAAGGGGCAGACTCGATGGACTACGCCACTTTTCTATTTTACTATGTTTCTATATGGTGGAACCAGCACATTTTTATAGGCATCAAAGAAGGATGAAAAACCAAAGATGTGGCCCGGGGGGGAGGTCTAATTTTATTTTTTTCTTGGGGGGGGTAAGGCTACATGTAGACGGGACGTTTTTCAAGCTCCCCTGTGACTCTACTTGACAGCTAGAAACTGACGTCTAAAAACGTCCGTTAAGCCGCGTTTGCATGCCGCTTTTAGCCACGTTTGTGTCTAGAAGTGGTTTTTTTTTTATGAAAAACGTCTTTAAACTAAACACTCCTAGACGCGAGGTAGGTTTTAGGCGTGTTTACAAGCTGTTACAGGCATTTCAAATACCTCTGAACATCCGTTCTGAATGTATTTTTTTTGCTTTCCAATAAACGCCTCTAAACTAAACTGCCTAGAAATGACTGTAAACGACCATGTGTACATGTACTTATAAGATAACATAGAGGAGAATTCAGGGGCAGCTGAAAAAAAAAAAGCCCAACTGCCCCTAAACATGCGTTTAACAGCAGCAGCGTACATGAGCCCTAGGTTTATATAAGGGTTTATAATTGTCTTTTATGGTGTTGTAAATGCATTTGGTAAACATCTATTGTATGTACAAAACTTAATAAAGACAAACTAAACAAAGAAGGAAGAAAAGTAAGACCTTCATAGTGCAAACTGTTTATTATTAAAAAAACAGGGTTGCACAAATCACTCACATTAAAAAGTGTCAAACCCGACATTGGTGTACTGCGCTTTCACATTTAAAACAAGCCAGCTTCAGCGGCTAGCATCTGGCTGCAAGGACAGACCTGAGCACCATGATGATGCCTTTCCCAGAAGCCATGCCCTACATAGGTTTTGTCCATTGACATCTTTCAAACAACTACCAATCAATCAATCACATCAATGTCATACATTTTTGCATTGCTCTATTAATGGTATTACACTTTATTGGTAAAGTACGAATTGCCATGGAACTATTTTAGAATTACTGTACAAAAAAACTAGTTTGTAACTGTAATCTCAAATAATAAAAAACTCTGCTGGAAGAATTACTCTAGGTGATACACTTTCAGTATATACCCTTCTTCTCCCTCTTCTCTGTGTCCCATATATAAAGCAGTTGAATGGCCCCCAAGGTCTCCCGATCTGACCCCCTTAGACTTTTATCTTTGGGGTCATCTGAAGGCAATTGTCTATGCTGTTAAGATATGAGATGTGCAGCACCTGAAACTACGGATACTGGAAGCCTGTGCTAGCATTTCTCCTGCGGAGTTGCTATCAGTGTGTGAAGAGTGGGAGAAGAGGGTTGCATTGACAATCCAACACAATGGGCAGCACATTGAACACATTTTATAAGTGGTCAGAAACTTGTAAATAACTCATGAAAGAATAAAGTTACGTTAAAACCAAGCACACCATTGTTTTTCTTGCGAAATTCCCAATAAGTTTGATTTCTCACATGACCCTCTTCCTATTGAAAAAACAAAAGTTGGATTCAAAATGGCCGACTTCAAAATGGCCACCATGGTCACCACCCATCTTGAAAAGTTTCCCCCCTCACATATACTAATGTGCCACAAACAGGAAGTTAATATCACCAACCATTCCCATTTTATTAAGGTGTATCCATATAAATGGCCCACCCTGTATATGTACTGTTTACTTATCTCTCTCCAAAGCTC
>BLSH010335425.1:46086-65434 GCA_018402905.1 Glandirana rugosa
ACTTGAAGAAGAGTAGGTTGAAGTAACACACCGGTACACTGGAGAAATCTCTGGAATCCAATTTATCAAAGTTTGGTTATGATCTCAGTGGTAAATTTCTAACCAGTATAGGAGAAAATTCACGTAGAAGAGGTCCTTTTTATACAAATTACAGACATCAGTAAGGAGAATTTACGGGGGAATAATCGAAACAGCGAGAAGAGACCTGAGGAGAGGTTAATTTCGTGTAGGAAGGACTCCCGACCACTGGTTTTGACCTGACGTATGAACACCGGTTCGGTTTCAAAAAAACAAACTGAAAACGCATTAAAACGACATTATGGGGTACAGTCGACGGTTAAATCCTTCCTCCTCCGTTTTATCAATACAAAACATCAAAAGAAGACGTTTTATTTTCAGTCGACACAATAACAATAACACAAGACTCAGAGTCCAGAGAAGAGCGACAAAGCTAATAAGGGGGCATTTAAGAGGAATGACTACAGACATTAAACATATTTTTCCTGGAGAAGATGCACTTAAAAGAGGATATGACCAATCTTTAAATGGTGACTCTAGTATTGGTTTGAAACTATTTAACCTAAGGTCTCTAAAGAGGTCACATGGCCACACAATGAAGTTGGATGAGAAGAAGTTCATCCTTAAACTGTTTAAAAGGTGCTTTACTTAGAGAGGTAAGGATGCGGAACTCCCTTTCACAGTTGATGGTGTCAATAGGGAATTTAGATAAATTCAAAGAACTTTTAGATGTATTTCTTAGTGAACGCAATGTACAGGGATATGGAATATGGTAGTAACATAAACACACATACTCATGTTGAACTGGATAGACTGGTGTCTTTATTTAACCTTACCAACTATATCTTAAAATATCAACAGATGAGGGTATTCTTTTAAGCATAGTTGTTAATACTATATTAGCTTTCTACAATATGTAATGTTTTATTTTAGAGGTTTAGTGGTCTTTCCTCAATAGTTTTAGAAACCTTAACTATACTGAAGAAGTATACAATGATATATAAGTGTGTTATAGGCTGACTTATAGTTTTACAGAGGTGTAGATTATATCCCCTACCCTCAGAATGCCATGACTGATGGCTGTTTTAAGGCGCTGGGGTCATACTGCCTGGGCATTCTTCTGTGTCTCTCCACTACTGGCAGGACAGTGCATTAGGGACAGGAAAACTCGAATTAGCTGCATTGGCGGCCATTGTCCCCACTCACCAGCAAAGAAGATGTCTGGAGGATAATGTAGGATGCTGAAGGTGATTAGCAGGACCCACAGCAGGCAGTGACGTTTAAATCCCCTGTTAGCAAATTGCAATGTTTTCTGTAAGACTTTCAACACATTTACAATGTCATCTTCTGCCACAAGTTGCTTTTGGTTTGCCATGTACTGTAGCAGTTAAGAAGTGACTCATTCTATCTGACATATTTTAGGATCTATGATCACCTTTGCATTTTACCTTGACTAATAATTGCATTCATTTTACAGTACATCAATGATATACATACAGTAAACACTGCAAATTACATTATAATACATCAAACATACATATATGAAATTCCAAACATAATACTTACATATTGATCATAAAAACAAGATACAGGAGCCCATCAAATCAAATTGACATAAATTATATGTGACATTGCACATGAGCACTATTGGAACACTAATTAACATTCTCTCATTCCTATTTCTCAAAAAATATTGACAGTGGTGCTCATTATGAACTCAGATTTGCTTGTTGTACATGCAGGCTGCATTCTACATCTGGTCAGAGTGGCGTGGTATTCAGGACCATGGTACTTCATGTTGTCCTGTCTGCCCTATGGTTTCAAGGTTCAAGTTGCATTAAGATTAAAATATTCCCTAAACCCATATTTTTGACTACATCCACATTAGAAGCTTGATCAGTTTAGATATTTGAAGCAGAGCTAAACATTTCTATTCTTTGCAGCTGAAGATGGCCCAATCTTAGCGCCTATTTAGATCTGTGCACATGACCAACTATGGCTCCAGTCATTTGAGGGCTTGACAGTTCTGCTGAGAGCTGACATAAACATACTGCCAACTGCGATGGTCATCAACAGAAGCCTGTTTTCAATTTAATTAATTTTATAATCAGTGCATTTAGTTTTCCTTTAAAGCGGTAGTAAACCGATGAAAAAACAAAAACAAAACTGCAAGTCAATAGCACATTATGAAATACTTACCTTAGAACAAAGCTCCTGCAGTGCGCCCAATCACTACTGAGGTTCATGGGGAGGTTCTGTGGGTGTGCCAGCTCACACGCGGGAGTCCTCCGTATCTGCACAATCTGCCGGATCTTCAGAACACATGCGCCGCTGACGTCAGCAGCTGCATGCAGGGGGATATTCATTTTACCTACAGGTAAGCCTTATTATAGGCTTACTGGTAAAAATGTCCAAGCCAGGCATACAACCGCTTTAAAGCGATTGTATCCCCCTTTGCATGATTTTTACCTACAGGTAATAAGGCTTACCTGTAGATAAAATGAATATCTCCTAAACCTGTGCGGTACATCCTGCTGGAGGGCCACTCACAGCGCCGGAGCTGCGTACCCAGAAGGAACATCTGAGGGAAGATGTCAGCTCCCTCTGCGGGGACTGGGCAGCCCTGACGGATCTTCGTTTTAAGGTAAGTATTTCATAATGAGCTAGTATGCTGAGCATACTAGCTCATTATTCATTTGCCTTAAAGGGTTTTTTTTTTTTACATGGGTGTACAACTGCTTTAAGTGTCTGCTAAACATACGTTGCATGGATAAGGGGGTCGTTGACCTCTCTACCATTGGCAGTGACATATTTTAATAGTTACCATCCACTTGTGACCCACCGAATAATGTTACTGGGTGTTGTTGAGAGAAATATTTTCTTTCAGCCATAGCCATTTTATTTATTACTGAGTACTTTGGATAAAAAACATGAAAATAACAAACCTTGCAAAACAGCAACAAGCCCTGTTGTCACCCCAGAAATGATGTCACTGAGGATCCATTCCTTGAATGTATATTGTGGAAGCCAGGAAATAATTGGAAAGAAGGTAAATGCAATTCTCTTTGCTTTCTGAGCAGAACACCTATGTATGGAGACAATAACAGTTTAATTACCAAATGTGTTTTTTTTTTGTGTACTTTGAACCATTTAACAACATAAATGTTTAAGAAACCTACAGATTACCAAAGTACCAATTACATTAGGCTTAAAGGAAACCGGTCATTGAAAAATTACATTTTCACTTGAATACAGCAATATATACTAGGGTTTTTTCCAATAAACCTGGGGGGCACATTTATAAACATAGAGAACAGAGAAAAAGGCCAGAGTCAACACATATTTCCAAACCATGCAACTTTCTACTTAAAAGGTAATGTCCCTTTAACCACTTCAGCCTCGGAAGGTTTTACCCCCTTAATGACCAGGCCATTATTTGCGATACGGCACTGCGTAACTGACAATTGCGCAGTCGTGCTACAATGTACCCAAATGAAATTGATGTCCTTTTTTCCCCACAAATAGAGCTTTCTTTTGGTGGTATTTGATCACCTCTGCAGTTTTTATTTTTTGCGTTATAAACGAAAAAAGAGCAACAATTTTGAAAAAAAAAAACAATATTTTTTACTTTCTGCTATAAAACATATCCAATAAAAAAATGTAAAACATCAAATTTCTTAATCAATTAAGGCCAATATATATTCTGCTACATATTTTTGTTAAAAAATACCAATAAGCGTATATTGATTGGTTTGCTTTGAGCAAAAGTTATCGCGTCCACAAACTATTGGATATTTTTAGCAATTTTATTTATTTATTTATTTTTACTAGTAATGGCTAGTAATGGCAGCGATCATCGATTTTTAGCGGGACTGCGACATTGCAGTGGGCAAATCGGACACCTAACTGACAGTTTTGATACTTTTTTGAGAAGCAGTGACATTGTTACAGTGATCAGTGCTAAAAATATGCACTTTTACTGTACTAATACACAGAAAATCGCCCTGGGACTTTTTTTGTTGCTCTCTATTTTGTTACTGTACTAATGGCACTGTCAGGGAAGGGGTTAACATCAGGGGCGATCAAAGGATTAAATGTGTGCCTAGCTGGTGCTTGCTAACTGTGGGGGGGGGGTTGCTCTGACTGGGTAAAGACAGAGATCCCTGCCTAGCAGGAACACAAGATCTCTATCTTCTCCCCTGTTAGAATGAGGATATGCCTTGTTTACATAGGCAGACTGCTGTTCTGCCCCTCTCCTTAATGATTGCCGGTGGCCGGCGGACATCAGGTCCGCTGGACCCGTTGATTGGCTCCCCCTCTGTCCAATCAGCGCGTGATTGTGCCTCCAGAAACGCCCGCGTGCTCCCCAGTGTCTATTGCACGAAATGATGTACAGTACGTGATTTCACGCAATACAGCCAACCTGCCACAATACAAGTACGTTAGGCGGATAGCAAGTGGATAATTGCTAAAAAGTGATGTAATTGTTACACAATGCTTTTTTGAAATTTAATGGCACTAAAATTACAATTCATACTGTAGCTGCTGTAGAGGATTTTCTAAACTGGCACAAAAATTCTGAAATGTCTTTGTTGTAGCTGCATATACTATAAAATGCATGCCCTTTTTTTCCCCACAAATAGAGCTTTCTTTTGGTGGTATTTGATCACCTCTGCGTTTTTTATGTCTTGCGCTATAAACACAAGACAACCAACAATTTTGAAAAAAATATATATATTTTTTGCTTTCTGCCTTAGAACATATCCCATAAAAAAATGTAAAAAAAATACATTTTCTTCATCAATTTAGGCCAATATGTATTCTGCTGCATAGTTTTGGTAAAAAAAAAATCCTGTATACTGATTGGTTTGCTCAAAAGTTATAGTGTCTACAAACTATGGGATATATTTATGTAATTTTTATTTTTTTTACTAGTAATGGCGGTGATCACCGACTTATAGTAGGACCGCAATATTGTGGCGGACAAATTGGACACTAACTGACACTTTTTTGGGAACCAGTGACACTAATACAGCGATCAGTGCTAAAAATATGCACTGTCACTCTGTCACTATACTAATGCCACTGACTGAGAAGGGGTTAACATCAGGGGCAATCAAAGGGTTAACCGCGTGCCTAGCTGGTGTTTTACTGTAGTGGGGGAGGTGCTTGTACTAGGGGAAAGCATCAATCTGTGTCCCTGCTTTACAGGAACACAGGATCCATGCCTTCCTTAACCACTTCACCACCAGGCCAATTCTGACATTTCGCTCCTACATGTAATAATCATTGTTTTTTTGCCAGGAAATTACTCAGAACCCCCAAACATTATATATATATTTTTAGAAGAGATCTTAGGGAATAAAACGGTGGTCATTGCAACTTTTTATGTCATGTGGTATTTGCGCAGCAATTTTTTAAACCCGTTTTTTTTGGGAAAAAAAAGTTTCATGAATTAAAAAAAAACAGAACAGTAAAGTTAGCCCCATTTTTTTGTATATTGTGAAAGATGATGTTATGCTGAGTAAATAAATACCCAACATGTCACTCTTTAAAATTGCGTCCACTCAGGAAATGGCGCCAAACTTTGGTACTTAAAAATCTCCATAGGCGATGCTTTAAAAATTTTTACTGGTTACATGTTTAGAGTTACAGAGGAGGTCTTTGGCTAGAATTATTGCTCTCGCTCTAATGCACGTGGCAATACCTTACATGTGTGATTTGAACAACGTTTACATATGTGGGCGCGACTTACATGTGCGTTCGCTTCTGTGCGCGAGCTTACGGGGACGGGACGCTTTAATTTTTTTTTTATTATTATTTATTTTACCTTTTTTTTTATTTTTATACTTTCTCTTTAAATTTTTTTTTGGATCACTTTTATTCCTATTACAAGGAATGTAAACATCCCCTGTAATAGGAATATTGCGTGACAGGTACTCTTTATGGGGAGATATGGGGTCAATAACACCCCACATCTCTCCTCTAGGCTGGAAAGACCGAGATCAGAAAAAAAACAGTGATCTTGGTCTTTTCAGCTCACGGGCATTGTTTGCATTACGTGACCCGGACGTGACGCCATCTGGTCATCAGTCATATCTACGCTCAACTTCCGCCGGTGACGGATCTGTTCTCCTGGCCGCCGATGGCACGTCCCCTCCCATCGCCGATAAGAATGATCAAGCAGGTGAACTGCCGCTATGATCATTCTTATGGTGCAGAGAATTGCCAGCGGATAAAAATGATATCTGAATGATGCCTGTAGGTGCCAACATCATTCAGATATCACCACTTGAAGGCAAAGATGTCTTTGAACGTCCGGCGGTCGCCAAGTGGTTAATGACAGAACGGCAATCTACCTTGTTTGCATAGGCAGATCACCATTCTGCCTGCGTACAGAGCAATCAGTGGGTGCTACCGGACATCAGGTTCGCAGGACCCACTGTGTAGAATCACAGCGGAGTGAGCCACTGGCAGCATGCACTTGCGCCTGATACTCGGAAATGCAGGATCACGTATATATACGTGATCCTGCACAGCACGGCTGCCCTGTAGCAGTAAAAGTGCTATAGGACGGTTGGCAATTGGGCACAAAAAAAATGCGAGAGAGAGAGAGTAGAGTAGGGACAGGATATTGCCTATGTTTATCTATCTGAATTAAATTCATAAGATAGGAACTGGTTTATTAAAACATGTAAAGCCACAAAGCAAAGATACTAAGATAAAGATACTTATTTAAAAATGAAGTGACAGAAATTTTTAGTTGAGCTCAATGGGATTTGAAAATTACACGGATGTGACTAAAAATATACATACTTATCCTCTCATTACAATGTGCCAGATAATAAAGATACCTATCCTTGTGTAATGCTTTGTGGAGTTAGCCCATAGGCTCAGTTCACAAGACTAACACACCAGGATAAGGATACTTATTTTCAAAAAAGTGTAATTCGCTTTCATCTTTGTAATATGAAATTACAGTTATGGCTAAAATAATGATTCTTTCCTAGTGTTAAAGTCACCTGAATTGAGCCAGTGAGGACCCTGCTGTTATTGTAGCCACTGCTTGACTGTAATACTTTTTTTTAATTATGGCTGAAGGAGGCACTGGCATTGGATATGGCAATTGTAATTTTCACATCAGTCTTTCTCTTACTACAGTTTTATTTAATGCATTTTGTAGGGGTGGGGGTGTGGAGGGAGTATCAGGATTTCTACATTTCACATATTCCTTAAAGCATTTGTTAACCGGGGGCGTGTCTAGCTGAGCTCCAAGATGGCCACGTAGGAGAAGAGCTCCACTGAGACACGGGAGAGGACGCCACATCAGAAGGCCAGACCAGCTCCATAGCCACGTTCCTTAAGTGGGGGACACAGCAGGAACCCCCAGAGATGACCAAAAACAAGAAGAATCCCATACAGCCAAGCAAGCTGGACGGGTTCTTCTCTGCAGCGACGCACGAGCCACAACAAAATGGCGCCAGAGCCTCCGACACGCACGCCGCCAGCAACAAGGCAGCGGCCTCGCCAGCACACCAGAGGACCGGAGGGAACCAAGACAGGGGACTACAAGGAGCAGGGTACAGCAGTAGCTCCTCTGGTACCTCCACACTATCCACTAGGCGGATAAGCTGGAACCGCGGAACTCACAGCCTGATAACGTGGACATGGAGGTAAGCAGCGATCCAGATCCTGATCACACACAGGGCAACCTGAACGATCCGATCGCCTGTTACCCGACTACAAACCAACCTGTATCTGACACTGTCCTTAAGGAGATGCTACTATCCCTGAGAGACTCTATCCACTCGGATTTAATAGCTGGGCTCAACAAATGCCAATCAGAAGTGCACGCAATGGGTAACAGGGTAGACACTACCTGCAACACCCTCATTGACGCACATAATGCGCAAAACGATTAAATAATATGGCTTACAAACAAACTCTCTGATCTAGAAGATAGATCATGAAGAAATAATATAAAAATATGAGTGTCCCCGAATCCGTTGCGCCATCGCAGCTTCAACAATATGCGCAGACCCTGTTCTCCACCATAGTACCATCCTTATCCACACAGGATCTACTGATAGACAAAATTCACAGAGTACCAAAGCCCGCATTCCTGCCTCAAGACACCGCAAGGGACGTCTTACAAAGAGTCCATTTCTACCATGTTAAGGATCAAATCATGATGAGCTCATGGAAATCAGGTACCCTACCAACCCCTTATGAGACAGTATACCTGCTACCGGATCTATCTAGACACACACTCCAATGCAGAAAAAATCTGGCCACCATAACAAAGGCCCTAAGAAATCACAGTATCCAGCATAAATGGAAATATCCAGCCACTCTTGTAATCATCATTAATGGATCAACCACTACAATTACCACCTTAGAAGATGGTATAGCTGCCCTTAAGCAATGGAGTATAATTCCTGAACACACAAATCCTCTGCCACAAGATCTCAAGTTACCTCCTCTCCAAGAGGAATGGCACATTGCCTCTCACAAGCGTTCAACAAAAAAGAACTCATCTGGCGGCCCTAAAAAATAGCTCAGCCTACCATAGGTCTCTCCTTCAGAACGGAGTTAATTCACAATTCCCATCTCCCAAGATAATCATCCAAGCACAATATATTTGCTTATGGATCCAGTTCCTTCCCTTTTTATTGACCTACAATTTAGCCCTTTGTTCTACCTTTACGGGTTTTGTTTCCTTTTTTTGTCTCTTTCTTTTTTCGTCTCATGCACAGCAGCCTCAAGCACAGTCAAATCAGAAGGCTACTAAGACCATCAAGAAGACCTTTCAGACTCACCCTCATCAAGCAACCTGCGAGCCTCCAACGCAACATGCCCAGACCCGGACCGAACAGCTCCGGCAAATGTAAGTGCCAACTCCTTCCCACGATTTACACACTAAACATCTATTTCACACAAAAATGACAATTAAGTGCTTATCACTCAATGTAAGGGGGCTTAACCACCCCGCCAAGAGGCACAACATGTGGACTGAAGCATCCAAACAAAATATTGACAACGCAATAGTAGACGCATCCTTGGACTTAACTGGATTCAAAAAGCCCCACACTGGAACACTGAAAAACTTTCTTCATATGGAAGACATGTACGATGCATGGCGGTGTACTCACACAAATGAGAGGGACTTTACGTTTTATTCCCATAGGCACGTAACCTATTCGCGTATAGATATGTATTTCCTAGACAAATGGCTACTACAAAAGATATCTGATACAAAAATACAGGACATTAGATGGTCCGATCATGCAGCCATTACCCTACAGATTGCTGAAAAGGATGCCCCCCCCACACCCTTCTGGCGTTGTAACAACAAAATTACACAACAGCCCAAAACAGCATCCCAAATCTCTCAGCATCTCAGAGAATACTTTAAAAATAATGACAGCTCCACTACAAACCCCTATACCCTATGGAATTCCCACAAGGCTCACCTCAGAGGTAATTCAAATAGTAATTCAAAAGGTATTCAAATAGGTGCCAGGGAGAAGAAACGCTATAACTAGAGTTGAGCGAACAGTTCGGGTCTGTACCGAACTTTGGGGTGTCCATGACCCGGACCCGAACCCAGACATTTGAAAAAAAAGTTTGGGTTCGGGTTCTGGGTTCGGGTATTTGATCACTCATGTTGAATAGCTGCAGGGCAGCCAATCAACAAGCGTTTCACTGGTTTGCCCTTAGAAGCCATCACAGCCATGCCTACTAATGGCATGGCTGTGATTGGCCAGTGCATCATGTGACCCAGCCTCTTTATAAGCTGGAGTCACTTAGTGCTGCATGTCACATGCTCTCTGGGTAGTGTAGGGAGAGGATGCTGCCGTTGCTGTGAGGGACAGATTGCAAATATAATAACATCTCATCCTGCATTACAGAATGATATGATTGTGGACTAGGTAGAGATTACTACTGCTTTTAGGGACAGAATGCAGATCTCATCCTGCATTACAGAACAATCTGATTCTGGACTAGGTAGAGATTACTACTACTACTGCTTTTAGGGACAGATTGCAGATCTCATCCTGCATTACAGAATGATCTGACTGGACTAGGTAGAGTCTACTGCTTAGAGGGACAGATTATTGTTCTAAAATCATCTTCTAGTTCTATAGGGTCAGGTTCCTGCTGTTGCTGTAAGGGACAGATTATTGTTCTAAAATCATCGCCTACTCCTATAGGGTCAAGTTCCTGCTGTTGCTGTAAGGGACAGATTATTGTTCTAAAATCATTTTACTTCCTTTTGCAGCCCTCTAGCCCTTTCCAGGACTTTTTTACAGTCATTTTTGTGCCGAAAAGTTTGGTTAGGGGTAAAGTTCGGGTCAAGTTCGGTACCGAACCCGGACTTTTTCCCGAAGTTCGGCCGAACCCACCGAATCCGAACATCCAGGTGTTCACTCAACTCTAGCTATAACCTTAAATTAAATTCCCTCCTAACAGAAAGCTCCCGATAAACAAACGGCAGACTCTTTATCTAAACTATGGGAAAGCCTCAGAAATCTCCTAATGCAAAACAGACTAATAAACCATCTCAAACTCAAGAACTACGCTAACACCAACTGAGCAGGGAAATATCTAGCGAGTAGACTAAAAGTCATTTGCACCAAGACAAAAATTGCACGCCTCATACACACAACACTAGGGAGCAAAATAACCAACCCGCAAGAGATAGCTAACCAATTTGCAGGATACTATAGATCACTGTATAACCTCAAAGACGATAACCCTACTCCCCAACCCACATTAGACAATATTCAACATTTCTACAAAACCTTCACTTACCCACATTATCCCAAACTCAATTGAATCAGCTGAACGCACCTTTCACAGCCATGGAGATAGAAAAAAATCATAACCTCTCTGCCCAATGGCAAGTCCCTAGGGCCGGATGGCTTCACCAACGAATACCTCAAAGCATTTAAAAACATACTAGCCCCTCATATGCAAAAAAATGTTTGCAACTGCCACCTCCAACACTCCCTTTCCCCAAGAGATGCTGAGAGCACATATAGTCACCCTTTCCAAACCGGGGAAGCCCCCAACCACCCCAGCCAATTTCAGGTTGATATCGCTGCCGAACACAGATATCAAAACATATGCCAAATTCATAGCAGGGAGACTAAATGACATCATCCCAACTTTAATCAAAAACGACCAGATGGGCTTCATGAGGGGAAGACAGACCTTGGATGCAACCAGAAGAGTCCTAAATATTGTACACTATGCAGAAAAGACACAAATGCCTTATCTGCTGCTCTCCATAGACACAGAGAAGGCGTTCGACAGGATACACTGGCAGTATATGTCAGCGGTCCTACAGAAGTTTGGGTTTCAGGGTCCCATCAACCCACAGAACAGGCCTATACATCGGGCCTCTTGTCAAAACCATTTGCAATCTCCAACGGAACTCGCTAAGGATGCCCATTGTTGCCCTATGTGTTTAATCTTATGATGGAACCCCTGGCCAAAACCATTCGTCCCCATCCAGGTATCTCGGGGTTTAAACTCCAACAACAAACACACATCATCAACTTATTAGCAGATGACATTATTCTGCTACTGACCAACCTCATCACCTCCCTCCCAAGAGCACATACAATTCTTACAGCATTTGGAAAAATATCATATTATAAAGTCAACTGCCACAAGTCTCTAATTCTACATCTGGGTATACCCATACACACTAGAACGTTACTGGAAAAATCCACGCCATACATATGGTCAAAGGAGGGTATTCAATACCTAGGAATCACACTGACCCAGCCTATCACATCACTAACTCAAACCAATATCAAACCACTCATCGCCAGACTTGATAACCAACTGAAAGACAAGGAAATCTCCTGGATGGGAAGGGTGGTGGCATATAAGATGATGATCCTCCCACAGATCCTCTATATGTTTAGAGCACTACCCATTAACATCCCCTCGAAATACATAAAAGCCTTGGCGAGTTCCATGTGAAGATTCATATGGGGGGAAGAGAGCAAGATGCTCTCGTAAAATCCTAATTAAAAATAAACTGGTGGGAGGCGCAGGGGTCCCAGAACTAAACGACTACCTTTGGGCGGTAAGACTAGACCAAATCAAAGCCTGGTTTCAAAAGGAGGACATTCCTGCATGGGTCAATATAGAAAGGAATATGGCTCCCATACAAGATCTTACAATGATGCTACTGGTGGACTTGTGGATTCAATGGCCATCAAAATTGCTCCCCCCTCCAATCCTTGCATCCGTACAAGCATGGAGACTTCTCCATAGCCAAAAATACTTGAACACCCAGATAAACGAACATCGCCTTCCCATAGAAGCTCTTAAAACTAAGATACCCTTTCTCCCTCTAAAACAACTGGCCAACCATGGTATAAAACAAATGCAAGATCTCTTACCAAATTTCAAATGGAAATCAATTAAACAGGTAACAGGGGAACACAGCATCCCGCGGAAGCTACACTTCTCATGTGCGAGAATCCTCAATTTCTTAAAACAACGACCTACACCACACATTTCCATGTCAAAAACAGCTTGGCTGTTCTACAGCTCAAATACTACAAAATAAAAAGGCATAACGCTGTTCTATAACCTCATTGAAAGAAAAAACAAATTACAAAAAAACAAAAAACCTCACCAAGTGGGAAAATGATCTACACTCCAAATTCACGGAAAACCAATGGTTGACAGCCCTCAAAGAAATATTCAGATCCATGCACTGTGTGAACCACTGGAAAACATCCCTTAAAATCATTAACAGATGGCACTATACACCTAATAGACTTGCCAAAATCTTCCCCAATGTATCAAATACTTGTTGAAAAGGTTGTGGTCTCACAGGAAACTCTATACATACTTTCTGGGGATGTCCAAATCTCACAAGTTTCTGGAATAAAACATTCCAACTGATCTCCTCCTTAACAGGGATAATAACTCATCCCAACCCGGAAATAGACATATTACACATAGGCATTGACAAATTCCCCACATTCCACAGACAAGTGGTCTCCCATATATTACTAGCCGCTCGTACCCTAATCCTACAAAATTGGAAGTCCACCACTAGCATCAACACCTCAGATCTAAAAATAATGGTTACCAGAAATGATCATTTCAAAAGGCTACTAACCATCAACTCCTCTAAATGTGCAAACTTTGACTCCATATGGCAAAGTTGGTCTGATCTTGTCTGATCCAACAACAAATAACTGATAACAGTGACCATATGCCTTGTTATCTGTGCTAAGATTTGTACTCTTACCTACAGCAAAAATTCTGTGTATGCTGTGCATGTATGTATGTTCCTATTGTTAAACTTCAATAAAAATTATGGAAAAAAAAGTGTTTGTTAACTCAAAAAAAAAAAAAAAATGGACCCTGTTCCCTTAAAGCATGAGTAACAGCATAGTGCTTGTGCTGTGTATTTTGCCCCCCTGAAATACCTTGCTGATCCTGCCAGTTTCTACCCTCCCCTCTGTACGCTGACCACAATATATCAGGGCTGCTTAGCCCTGAAACTGTGGTCAGCGTAAGTGCCTCTGTCATCTGCTGCTATCTGCAGCTCTCCTGAGTCCTCCTCTCCCCTCCCCTACCTGCCTGTCAGCTCTCACTAGCGCCACTCTGCTCCTCTCCTCACTGCTGACATCAGCAAGGGAATCTCGGCCCCGACCACTGGAGATATCAGACGGGGAGAGCTGAGAGTCAGGAGTCATGTGATCGCTGGGAGACGCTGTTAAAACAGGTAGATTTCAGATTTTTTTTTTTTATAAAGCACAGGCACTAGGACACAGCTTTTTATGTGACAGAGGGGATGATATAATGATCAGTTAATGGCTTTAAAGGTGAGCTCCAGGGGAATTAAAAAAATACCCTTGCAGTTGGGCTCCTTGGCACTGCAAGGGCTAAATGCTTATTTTTGCACTTTCACTTATCTTACTCCTTGCTCTCCCAGCAGCCAGCGCTCTCTCTAATGCCTCGCACACATGGTGTGACGGTCGCATGACCAGACATCCAAAATCGTATGTTGGCTGTTGTGTTTCGCATACTGATGTGCACTAAGTGATCGTACCACCAAGCCTAACATAGGGACGTGCTACGAGCGTATAAAGAGGAAGTTCAAGTGAATGTGATTTGTGAATTTGGAACGTAGGTTTACACGAACGGACACTTCTGGGCGTTCCTGTCTTCTGAGCATGCGTGTTTTGCACATACAGCTTTGTTGGCCCAACTTCTCTGTACACACAAGTCAACAGTCGTACAACCGCTTGTTGTACAACAAAAGTTTCCTGTCTGCTCATCCAACTTCTGTTGTACGACCGTTGCACGTCGGCTGTTGCAATCGCGCGTACTAATGGTCGGATGATCGTACAACAAGCTGTGGTACAACCGTTGTACCGTGTGTACGGGCCTTAACTCTCAACTTTGTGCTGGAGATTTCAAAGTCCTCACTTACAATGCAGGACTGCTGGTCCTGCATTATACGTGATGACATCAGAGTGCAACCAGATAGATGTGATGGCAAAAAGCAGCGATTTGGGCTACCGGTCACATAGTGAGGAGGAAGCTTGTGAAAGTGAGGGATAAGGAAGGCAAAGGTGCTTTTCAATCCTACACTAGACAAAAACAAGCATTTATACTTTGCAGTACAGGGGAGATCCCCATTGCAAAGGTAGTTTCTTAATTTCCCCAAATGTGTAATTTTATTAAGCTATTTACTTACAATATATAATACTATAATGTACACAAAATGCATATACATGCAAACATCATTGCTAAATCTATGTTTTCTATTTTCACATACACCAAACAAAAGCAATATCTTTGAAAATATAAGAAACAATCTCAAGATTAGGTTCACACTATTGCGGGTACAAAGCACACACATTCCTGCACCCACAGCCAAAATGCGCTTAATGGCACCTGCATGCATCTGAAAATGTAGCATGTTTTCTGAATGCACAAATTTGCATGATGCTGCTCTGCGGATGCATTTTGGAAAGTTTTTTTCTGCATTTCTCGCAGGTACAGCAGCCCATTCCAATAAATGGGCCACCGTGACCTTGCAAAACAGGGCATACAGAACCTGCAATAATGTGAATCTAGTCTGAAAAGATATTATAAACATCATCACATCATCATCAGATAAAACTCATCAAATGCAAGTTTTTTGCATTGTTTTTTATGTTACTAGTTTGGCTGGAAGTTTTTACACTATGAAATCTTCCCTTACCTTCTTTCATACATGGACCTGTGAAGTGTGAATTGGGTAAGCATAGTTTAATTCAATGTTATTATACTATAATTAATGGAGACAATAAGGATAAAAATACACACAAGCAATCTTTGACCTTTCGTAGTAATACATGGTAAGTGAAATCCAATGAGTGAATTTCCTAAGGGGCACACAAGGATGATTGACCCAAAGGTGAATGAAGAAAGGGGAACTGGTTTTCTCATCAAATTTCGTCCATAATGTGAACGCGAGAAACAGTTTGCGCGCATGCTCATGAAAATGCGCAAAAATGTGAGAAAATACGTGCAAATACATACCAAAAAGGGGCTGAAAAAATAGATGCTCAAAAAGGAGAATAGTGTGCAAGAGGCCTAAAAGAAGACATGAATGATGTTTATAATGTGTTTTTAAGACTGTTTCTCTTGCTCTCACAGATATTGTTTCAGCACAGTTTTTTGGTTATTGGTTTGGTTATATAGAAATTGTACTGAAGGTGCAAATATTAGTATTCTCTTGTACAAGCATAAAGGTTAGTTAAATACACGGTGCACTGGAAACATTGAGGAATGAGTTTTCATATCATGTGATATATTAGTGCAGCTGATGAGATTTGGTTTAGGAAATACTGAAACTGCTAGATAATGTTTTTCATGCATTGCAAAAAAAAAATAAAAAAAAATAAATCCAGAGTGAAAATCTCAAAATACAAAAATAAAAATAAAAGTAAATAAATGATAATAACAAATCATGTTCCTTATATCTACATATATTAGTTCCCAGTAGATAAATAAATTTTATTCACAGTATAATCAAGTGTTACTTGCCCACATGTCCTCTTTAAATGGTCTAATACTGAAGTGTGACGTCTGTCTACTATTTCATTTTGTTCATGGAAGGCATCGTCTGAATAGATGGGTCTGGCCACCAAGTATTTATTCTCCAAAGGTATCTTCACTTTTTCAGCTGGAGTTTCTTCTGTAGGGTTGGCATTTCCTTTTTTGAATCGATTCAATGGATTAATCCTATCAAACCAGTTACGCATGTTGTTCATTGTGTAGCTCTATGATGGAACAAGAAAAGACAATGTAAATACATGTAAAGTATTGAATCACCAAGCAGTATCTTTTAATAAAAGCTCACATTTATTTAAACATTATTACTTACTCTGTTAAGAAAATTTCAAATGTCTAATTAAAATAAGAAAATTTTACTTATGATTATCACCAAGGTAAGCATGTTTTTATATACACTATTTTGCCAAAGTATTGGGATGCCTGGCTTTACACGCACATGAACTTTAATGGCATCCCAGTCTTAGTCTGTAGGGTCCAATATTGAGTGGGCCCACCCTTTGCAGCTATAACAGCTTCAATTGTTCTGGGAAGGCTGTCCACAAGGTTTAGGAGTGTCTATGGGAATATTTGACCATTCTTCCAGAAGCGCATTTGTGAGGTGATGTGGACAAGAAGACCTGGCTCGCAGTCTCCGCTCTAATTCATACCAAAGGTGTTCTATCAGGTTGGGGTCGGGAATCTGTGCAGGCCAGTCAAGTTCCTCCATTCCAAACTCGCTCATCCATGTCTTTATTGACCTTGCTTTGTGCACTGGTGCGCAGTCATGTTGAAACAGGAAAGGACCGTCCCCAAACTGTTCTCACAATGTTGGGAGCATGAAATTGTCCAAAATGTCTTGGCATGCTGACACCTTAAGAAATCCCTTCACTGGAACTAAGGGGCCAAGCCCAACCCCTGAAAAACAACCCCACACCATAATCCCCCCTCCACCAAATGATTTGGAGGGGTGGCCCAATACTTTTGGCAATAGAGTGTGGATGAGTGAGTTTGTATTTTTATATTATTTGAAATACTGAAAAATCGAATTATTGTGATGAGAATTTTCTTAAGATTTCTACAGATTTAAAACCATAATGTGCCTGTGAAAGTTCTCATTTATCCAGGTCATGGTATAACTAGTAGTAGTCAGCCACATTCAATGAAACTTGCTCTGTAATGTTGAGGACGTTTTACAGCTTGTCCAAATCAGTTCTTCAGTTCTAATGATTGTCATGACATAAAACTTCTGCTGTGCTGCACTTTGATCTGGAATGCTCTCTCTCCATGTATCAGACCATTTTATAATTATGATATCCCTTAGAAAATACACCACTTAAGGAAACCCTTTTGCATTCTAGCGCATCTCTCATTCTCTTCCACTGTGCATCCCAATCCACTTTTTAATTTTCTCCTACTTATTTAATGGTGACTTCTCTTCACAATCTATCATACGAATTACCTATGACATCTGTGTCTCTGATTACCTTATTTATTTAACAAGAGCCAATGCTAATATCTGCACTACCGGCACTTCAACAGTGGCCATAAATTACAAATGATTCTTCTGATTTTGGCCATCATGTACAATTATTGGGAATTTGTGATAGGAGGCACAAACAAGCACCTTCGGTGGTTGAAGGCATTCATTATTATACAAAACGATTTTACAACATGCTGATTTGTAGTCGCATTTATTTTAAATTATCTGCAGCATCCAAACACAGAAGAGTTTTGAGTGGCCCAACCCCATGGTCCTTCTATGCTGCTAGTAGCCTGCTTTCTTCAATAATTTTAGCAGAATGGTTGTAATTGTTGACTTTCCATTGCTGGTTACTGGTAAACAGGATCATGGATTTAAAAAGTAAAGGTACATTTTTCAATGTCTCACCCCGATTTAGAACACCATGATCTTGCATCACATGTGTGACAGGTTTACAAATAAGACTTTATATTTCTTATGTATCACTTCTCTAATAAATTGTAAGCTCTAATAAGCAGGACCATCATACCTCTATTTATAGCACTATATGATTACTAATATGCATTAAAAAATTGCCCTACTGTAAAGCAATTTCATATAGTATGATCTAAATTAAAGACGCAATTTAGATAAATAAACGATGATAGTAGTAATAGACACAATGATCAATTACAGAGGATGGTGGAGGAAAACTACAATATCAATGGCAAATATTATACAGGAAATAAAGAGAATTATACAAAATTGTGTTTCAGTCTTCTCTTGAATTATTTGAAATATGTTTTACTAAATAAAGATAACTTAGTAAAACAAAAGTATTTGCATTATTATATTCTATGTTTTATAAGTATGTAACAAACATATGGTTCAATAATGCTAGGTCATGTTCACATAACCAAGAATCAATGTAAAATATAATATAATTGCATGTAATATAAAGTGATAAAAATTGCTTAATACAGTGCTATTTATTCTATTTAAATGTGTACCTTGCATTTTCTTACACATTTTAAAGGGCAATTTAAATTTCCATTTGCTTACCTTTCTTGTTATCCCACCAAGAATAGTCTCTATAACAGGTGTCCCAGGAAATGGATGGTTTTCATTAAACAATATTTCATATAATGTTGGAGGTGTCACCATATGTTGTCAGAGGTAATGATTAACTCTTGAACTTTGAGTTCACAAGGTTGAAATCAAAAAATGATTTATTAGAAAATTATTTATTTTTTGTTCAAGCTCCATAATGCTTTGTACTTATGGGCATGTCAACTTAAACAAGCCTGCACTATAGGAATGTTTTAATGGTTTAGGATATATACCTGGATTTAAATGTGGAGAATATACATTAACACATTTCTTTGGTAGTATCATATACATACTGTTCCTTAATTCCCATCTATTATGACTATTTTTTTATGGATACTTTTGTCTTTGTGTTACCATACCCACGATGGCAGAAGAAAGGCCAAGGGGTCCAAATCTTTCATAGTAAAATGATTTTCTCATCAACAACAAATCTTATCTGAAGGTCGTCTCTATCACTCATTCACCTAAGTTTGTACGAACCCTGTTTGTAGTAAGATACGAGTCTGTTGTTTCAATTTTTTTTTAGCATATTTATGTAAACTTTTTTTACTCCGTCTGAACTACCTGGGGAACCGGAAAGAAGACGGTAGCACCCATACCATTGTGTTTCTGTTTTCATAGGTATTTTTTTATCAGTATTATCTACCCTTAATTCCTTGTCATACATATACT